>SJXQ01007494.1:997858-1094425 GCA_006408695.1 Aepyceros melampus
TTCCCGCGTCAGGAGCGCCTGCTGTACCAGGCCTGTGGCAGGGGCCTGCCAGCGGGGAGGGCTGCCCTCTGAATGCTGGCCGATGCCCCGTGTGAAGAAGGGGTTCTGTTCACAGCTGTCCCCGGTCAGTGCCAGGGAGTGGACGCCATCTGTGAGCAGCCTCAGAGCCCGCAACCTGCTGGTCTGGTGACGACCCTCGGGGGCGAAGGCCGAGGGTCACCCCTACAGATGCGGTGGATGGACCCGCCCACGCTCTCCACGAGGGAGGCCTGGCCCAAGTGCTGTGCTGGCCGGACTTGCTCCCTGCCGTGACTAGATGCTTCGAGGGTTTCGGCATGTCTCCTATCAGGGTTTAGCTCCCCTAAGTCTCTTAATTTTCACCGAAAGGACAGGCCTCAGTGGCTGTGGCAGCTGTCTTGTCCTGAGGCTGCCCTGACTGGCAAGACCCAGCCTCGTGGACCCTGGCAGCTGGCTGGCGGCCACACGGGGCTTTTACAGGATGGCTCCTGGGCTCATGTTTGAGCCCCCTGTTTTGCCTTCCTCCGGACAGAGCCTGACCAGACCTTTTGGAAGACATGGCTCTCAGGAGGCTGTGTGCACTGCAGAACCACAGACCTCAAAGGCTGCAAGGAGCCCTTGGGCCAGAGTCCTTGTTTTACCAGCTGAGGAAGGGAAGGGTCCAGGGAGACAGGAAGGGGCCCAGGAGAGCTATTTTAGAACTGGTGGCTGCAGACCACCTGTGAATACCTGAAATGTGTGGTCCAAATTGTGATGCAGTCTAAGTGTGAAATGCATATTGGGTTTCCAAGACAATATACAAAAAAAAGCAAAATCTCTCATCAACATTTTACATTGATTACGAGTTGAAAAAACAGTGATTTGGATATATTTGGATAAATAAAACCATTGTCAAAGTCCTAAGTTTCTTTTTGCTTATTTTAACATGGCCACTAGAAAACTCAAGCTGCCCATGAGGCTTGCATCCTGTTTCTACTGGGAAGTCCTGGTCTAGAACAACACCCACCCCTGGGGCTTCCCACTTGCGGTCCTCTGCAGGGCACCAGCCTCTTAACACATGGCTGTACTTTGATTTCAATTTTTTTTCTTGAATAGACTAAAACGATAACACAGAACAGAGAAAAAGAAGAAAGCTGAAGGACAAGAGGTTTTTGCCACTGTTTATGATCTGGGTGTTATCCCAGAACCTTCAGAGTTTACAAACAGGAGACGGTACCCAGGGCGGGAGCTCATCATCCCAGCTTTCTTTTGGGAGAAATAGTCAGTAAGCTCACTGTTCTCATAACTGGTCTGTTCTTCCAGAAAGCAAAAGTCTCAATTTCCTGTTTAATTTCTGATAAATTCCCACTGTTCTTAACTGGATCTAAATCATCTGTGATGTAAATGCAAGAAATCAGATAAATAGTCATTCCGTGGGAAAAGGAGTTGCCTCTGCAAAGCGTAACAATTGTCATAAATTATTTTAATAACTGTTGCTATTGTCTCAAACCACGGAAACTATTACGTTAAAAGGTTTACATGAAGGACCCCCTTCCTCTCTGCCCTTCCCAACACACACACCCCACTGCCCATTACCCACAATACTATAGGATTTTTGCCAGCAGTTCATTAAAAAACAGTGGAAACAGACTTTTTTTTTAAAAAAAAAGACACAAGTGACTGTAAACACCAGTCTTCTGAGTGAGGTGCAAGCTACTTGCAAGTCTGCCTGTCCATCCCAGGGAGAGTCTCACCAAGCATCTATCTGCCTTACCTTTGTGTTTTTCTGTTTGAGTCCTTAGAAGCTCTGCACATCTCGTTTCTTCCTCCTGAATTTCCAGATGAAATCGGCATTCTGGGTGAACACTGCTCACCTAGTCATGGTTAAAACAAAGGGACAATTCCACTGTAATAGGAAAGGCAAGCAAAAACTCTACATAAAAGCCCCTAAACCTCACAGTTCTAAACTGCTTCCAAACTAACACTCATTTAAAAGCAATAACCTTCACATTTTAGCATGGTTATTTTTAAGAAAAGCTTCACTATTTACTTTGTAAAGGAATTAGTAAACAAATAAGAAACTTGATATAATTTTTTTTTCTGGGCAGGAAAGCAAACTAACCAACGTGATACATTGTATGTTGTCAGTACTAATTTGGCCGCAATAAAGCTCTTTAATCCAATAATCTTTCAGTATTCGAGTCCTCCATTTCATAGCCCTTGATTTAATCAAAGTAAATACATGTTTACTCATCAGCCCACTCTTAATGGCTGCACACAACCCCAGAGCCAGCGTGCTTCATCTAAGGCCAGCCTCCGCATTCACTGGAAGGCCCTAATAGAATAACTTTATTTTTAGAGGCTGCAGGTCACATTCAAAACTGAACTTTGGAATCTGGTATGAACGAACTTTTCAAAAAGATGAGGAGTGAGCGGGGAGAGGCTTGGGGCAGAGTCACAGCACCAAGGCAGTGGGGGACTTCTCGTCAGGCTTGATTATGGGAACCAAAGATGTGATTAGCACTGTCTGTCGATGTGTGCAGAAGACAAAGCTGAATACTGCTTGAGTCTTGGAAGGTAATATTCTCTGGTCTTTATTTTCACGAAGGTCCAGCATTCTCTTTTTTTATTGCCATCTCCAAGCCCTGATAAACACTCACATGGTAGGCTGGAGCTGTGTTGCCCACTCTCATGTCTGAACAAAACTTTTGTTTTACTGAAGAGAATCAGACTCTGGCATACATTATGGCCACCTATATTTAACTGGGCTTCCCTGGTGGCTGATGAGTAAAGAATCTGCCTGCAGTGCAGGAGACAGGTTTGGTCTCTGGGTCGGGAAGATCCCCTGGAGAAGGAAATGGCAACCCACTCCAGTACTCTTGCCTGGAAAACCCCATGGACAGAGGAGCCTGGTAGACTACAGTCCATGGGATGGTAAAGAGTCGGAAACGATTTAGCGATTTCACCCTCACTTAAAAAAACAAGATGTGAAGCTTGGTCTATTTTTTTCCCCCATGGCTCATCACAGGGCAATGGCCACTGTACAAGCTCCTAGTTTCAACCAGGTTGTATTTTTCATACATCGACAAGTCAATACCTTAAATGTCAGAATTAGGAAAATTGTATTGACTTAAAAAATGGATTTTTGATAAGGTACTAAAAGACATCATAATACCAGGCATTCTTGGAATATGCACAGTGATGCCTTATTTTGGGATACCCTAGAAGTTAAAGCAGCGTTAAGCGTAACAATTCCTGCCGCTCTCACGCACTGAAATTATCAGGCAGGCTCTCATCCCCACAGGATTCCCCGAGGGAGGAAGGCATCGTTCGCCTTCACTCTGAGGAGGGGTTGGCCCCTCTGAGGGGTGGGCTAGGTGCAGACGGGAAACACTCTCAGCACGGGTGAATTTCCCTAAATAGCTCCATGCCTGGCTTCGCAACCTTACGAGGAGCTATGAGTCAATAGAGACGGCGATCTGGCCGCGGTGTGAAGTGCGTAGCGCGCACACCCAAACTGGCTCCAGGCTGCGGGAGGGAAGCAGGAAACGGGGCTTTAAGTGTCTTCTCATAAGAGGAAGAATTAAACAGTCTTTAAACGCATTCGTTCAACAAACTTCCACCCAGCATATGACCTCCTCCGGTGCTCTTAAATAATGGTAACAAATCAAAGCAGGTTATTTCCAAAGGAAACTTTGTTTAGCCACACCACGTCTCCCTGACACACACTAAAACAAACAAAAAGCTTAACCGGTACTAGCAGGTGGAAAGGGGAGCATTTAACGACAAGGCAAACTCCAATTTCCTTCTGAAAGGAGAAGCCTGCGCAGGTGACCGCAGGCCAGTCCCCAGCTCCAGAGGGGGCGCCGGGGCCCCGGACCGCTCCGCTACGAAGGGCGTCGAGCGAGGCACTGTGTTCCAGTCCCAGCAAACCCGGGACCGCGCAGCAGACCGAGCGAACGCACCTTCCCAGCCGGGTCTTAACACCGGGCCAGGCTGGGGCTTCGGTTCTTCGCGCTCTGCGGGGGGATCCAGAGTCCCCGGCAGGCCTGTGCCCTCCAGCGAGCTCGGAGGGCGGGTGGAGCCCCAGGGACCGGATCAGCTCCAATCTCCGCGCCCCGGGACCAGCCCCGATCGCCGCGCCCCCGGGACCAGCTCCGATCTCCGCGCCTCGGCCCAGCCCCGCGCGGGACCCGGAGGCGCAGTAAAGCCGGGCGCCCGGGCGCTCCCTCCAGGGAGAGTCGGCGCGGCGGGTGGTGAGGGCGCGGGTCCGAGCGCACTCACCGGGGCGAGCAGCCAGCCGCAGCAGGTCAGCAGCGCGGGCGGCAGCAGCGCTCTCCGCCCCGCGTTCCGCAACCGCCCCCCGCCACCCGCACTCCCTTCGGCTGCCCGCGCCCAGCCGCGTGTACTCCCTTCCCCGCGCCCCTGGACTCTCCCTGGCGACCCCCAGCCTTCGCTCCCTCCACAGCCTCTAAGCCGCGGGTGACGGGTGCGCACAAGTGGGCTCCCTGTGCGGCCCAGCTCCCCGCGGAGATGCCAGGGGAGAGCGACCCACATAATCGGAGACCCGGGCTCCCGGCCTTTGCACCTACTGGGTCCTACTTGTTAAAGACCCCGAGAAGTTGGCAGAAAGAGCAAGTGGGTTGGTTGGTTCAACTGAAAAATCAGAAGGCACTTGCAGGGCGGCCTGATGGGGCGAGACCGCGTCAAGCTGGGCAGGTCATTCTCTCCCCCAACCTCTGGCGACCCCCAGCCTTCGCTCCCTCCACAGCCTCTAAGCCGCGGGTGACGGGTGCGCACAAGTGGGCTCCCTGTGCGGCCCAGCTCCCCGCGGAGATGCCAGGGGAGAGCGACCCACATAATCGGAGACCCGGGCTCCCGGCCTTTGCACCTACTGGGTCCTACTTGTTAAAGACCCCGAGAAGTTGGCAGAAAGAGCAAGTGGGTTGGTTGGTTCAACTGAAAAATCAGAAGGCACTTGCAGGGCGGCCTGATGGGGCGAGACCGCGTCAAGCTGGGCAGGTCATTCTCTCCCCCAACCCCGCCCCCCTCCCCGCAGCTGCTCGGGCCGCAGAGTTGGACGCTGGGCAGGGGTGGCCCGGGCCTGAGATCCCGCCTTATCCCACACCTGTCCCAGAACTTCGCAAGGAGCAGCCGAGTCGAAGCAAATGGAAGTAAGTAAGTAAGTAAAGTCACTCAGTCGTGTCCGACTCTTTGTGACCCCATGGACTGCAGCCCACCAGGCTCCTCAGTCCATGAGATTCTCCAGGCAAGAATACTGGAGTGGGTTGCCATTTCCTTCTCCAGGGGATCTTCCTGACCCAGGGATCGAACCCAGGTCTCCCGCATTGGAGGCAGACGCTTTAACCTCTGAACCACCAGGGAAGTCAGCAAATGGAAAGGCGCTAGAAATGAAAAATGAAGCCGGGAATTTTCGTCTGTTTTTCTGTCCTCCGCGTATCGTCTATCCATCTATAGTTTGTCGTCTGTTGGTCATTATCACCTACCGTCTGTCCTTCTGTCTGGGGATAGGGGGCGGGAATCAGCAGTAGAGACAGGATCTGGGTATGCTATGCAGCTTGGGATCTGGAAACTTCACCATTCTGGATCCAACTTGACAGACATTTTTTTACTCACTATTTGAAGCTGGACAAGCCGTGAACTTTGGGCCAAGTGCCCTTGTAAACGAGAAAGCTGACACCTGCCCCTCACCTAGAGGGTTGCTGAGAATGTAGACCATTTATGCGAATGTAAATACCATGCTGTAAACATTAACTGCTTCAGGTGCAGGCAGGACTCACTGTCTCCCTCTGTAGGAGTGTGTGGTCCAGAGAAGGGGGCAGTGATGTGGAGAAAAAGTGCGATAAGTACAAGACGCAGACAAATGGGAGGAGGAGGGGCCCAGAGAAGTGAATGCGTGAATGGAACACGCTGGAGAGTGAGAGATGGGGGTGGTGGGGCAGGCATCTCCACCGCAGGGGCGCCTGGGCAGAAGCCTGAGGGCCAGGGAGGCCTGAGGGCCGGAAGAACAGTCTTCACTCCGCGGAGAGCAAAGCCTGAATCACACAGGACTGGAAATGTTAACACACCGCGAACGCACAGCACAAGGTTCTCTACGCTCTGACTTACTGCACCTGCTCAAAACTGATGTTGGGATGCATGGCACTTACACGTGTCAGCTGAAGGTTACTCTGTTTCTCCTGAGTGAATGCCCCTTCTTTCAGGAATTTTTCCACTTCCTCTTGCAGGGGGAGGTCCGTGTGTCCTCAGGGCTGGTGGGGAGAGGGGCTCCTCTGTGGGTGTCTGACGCAGTGGGGCGGGTGGTCCTGTCTCTAGAGCCCTGGCACTGGTGCCTTGAGGCGTGGCAGCCCCCTGGCGGGGCTATGCTGATGCCCATGGGTCCTTGCTCCAGGCTCTGGTCTCCGGGACCTGACCCATGCCTCCCCCTCCTGGGCTTCTCCTGACCAGGACCACGTGGCTTGGGGCCCTGGCACCTGCTGCCTGTGTTCCGAGGCCCCAGGAGAGGCCAGGCCGGTGACACCCTTTTCAGTTGCCTTCCCCACCCTCCTGCCTGGACACCCTTGCCTCTCACCACTCCCACTCTGCTGCTTCCCTGAGTGTCCAGGCTGAGCTTTGTCTGTTGGTGGAAGCTAGCTGGCTCCTGGTGTGCCGGCCTGCACGCCAGAAGCCTGGAAACCTACTTATTCAGTGAGGGAAGCTGCAGGCCTTGGCGAGCAGGAGCAAGTGAGGTTGCTTCAGAAATGCATCTCACGCTGTTCCCTTACATTTTGTTCAAAGGGGGACAGAAGCTTCGCAACCACATGACCGAGGCTGCCTGTCCTTCTGTTCCATCTAGATCCGCTTGGGGGGAGGGGACATGCCCCCACCCGCAGGTGCATTTTTAACTCCTACCTGCAAAGAAACGTAGCAGTCACCTGGGTCCCTCTTTTTGCGTCCTTTGAAAGCTGCTAGACTAGACTTCAGTAAAAAGTGTACTTCTCCCTCCTGCTAAAAAAGACAGGGGAGTCGAAGGTGCTGCTGGCTGGAAGTCTCTGATCAAGGAGGCAGGGAGCACCCTCCGGAGCTTGGACCCCGGCCCGCGCCTCCCGGTCTCCTGGGAGCAGACTTAGAGCATGTTTCTTTGCTGTGTCCTGGCTCCCATAGGCACAGGGTCCTCTGGCTCCTGGGTGCCACAGCACCACGGCTGCCGCAGCACAGAACGGGTGCCCCATGTGTGCTCAGAATGTCAGGCGGAGTTAGAGCCCCAGGCTGTGTTGGCATTCCTAATATGTGCTCAGCCTACTTCTCAAAATGATGGTGAAGATAAAATCAAATACCAGCCCGGGAAAGCCTTCACAGACTTTTTTCAAGTATACAGATGTGACGCGCTGCCTCAGCGGTGTGCCCCTGAGACCCCATCGGGGCTCTCTGCTGCCCAGGCCAACACTGGCAGTCTGCGCTCAGGCCTCAGGACAGGTCAGGGACCTGCTTGACCCGCTCTTTTGCCCTGGTGGTTTCCACCCCTTCTGTTTTCAACCGTAACTGACTTGTGCTATGAGGGGGATTAATTAGGGCCAAGCTTCCCTTACAATCGCACCCCTGCCTGATGCCTGCAGTCCTGGGCCCTTTGCTGGTGATGCTTTCCTTTCCAGCTATGAAGAAGCCCAGCACTCGGATGGCAAAGCGCCCCACTTCCTTTAGGTTCAAAGGTCTCTCTTGCAGCTCGGTTCCAGATCAGGCCCCGAGCCTGAGGGTAAGGAGCTTTGTCCTCTGCCGGCAGCAGGGAAGGCTCTGAGTCCGGAGGAGGGCCGGACGGCAGACAGAGCTCTGGGCAGCAGTGGGCGGGGCGGCGGTGGGGAGTGTCTTTTCTTTCCTGCTTCACCTCTGCCCCTTTTGAGGCTTGGAGGCCCCCAGGCTCAGAGGGTGGGGGAGGTCAGGCAGCCCCACTTCCTGGCAGAGCTGGGGCCCCTTCTGACTGGCCTCCCCCTGGGCCGGCCAGGAGCAAGGCGCCTCTCAGGACGCCTGCTGCTCCCAGAGGCGGTCCTTTGCTTGGGATCAGCCTCCCTCCTCAGACGGTCCTCTCCGGCAGGAGACTCTCAGATGGTCTTCCTCAGGCTAATGAGGACACAAGCCCATCCTGTGCTTTGCCAAACGGGGAAGCGGCGGCTGCCAGGACAGCGTCCTCCCGGGACTCTGCGGGCGGGCGGCCAGGCTCAGGCGGCCTGCCCCCGCGGAGGACGCGGGCTGAGCGCTGCTCGGTTTGCGGTGCGGAAGCGCTCCGCGCTCCTTCCTCGAGAAGGGAGTGCTGAGGCCGGGCAGCCACCTCGGAGAATGCCTCCCTCGGCCCTGCTGCGACTCAGCCCGGAGCTGGGCCCGGAGCTGGGACTTACGGGCCTCGGGGTCACACACCCTGCGGATGGTCCAGCCCCTCGATTTAAACACGGGGACTTGGTCAGAGCTGTGCTGGTCTTTGGGCTCACACACTGGCATGATGAGCTGAGCTGTCTCCGATGTCTGACATCACTCTCAGCTCTGCGGCCAGGGCCCTTCAGAAACATCTGGGGAAAGGCCTGCCCTCGGGTGTCCCCAGGAGGAGAGGAAGTGAGGCGTGGTGTGCAGGACGCCCCTGGAAGGCCTTGGTCTTGTAAACAGACTTTAGTGTTTAGAGCAGCGCATGTTCCTAGGGAAGTAGAGATGCTATACCCATCACCCTTCCACACACTTCCCTGTATTGACATCTTGTTCCACAGTGGCTCGTTGTTAAACTGATTCACCGAGACTCATGGCTCACTGGCATCATAGCTCCGCCTTTCCCAGAATGGCATGGAGTTGATTCAGACAGTTTGCAGCCTCTTCAGTTTGGCCACTTTCACTTAAAAGCATGCATCTAAGGTTCCTCCATGGCTTCTGGAGGCTTGACAGCTCATTTATTTTTAGAGCTGAATAATTTCCCAGTATCTGTATGTACCACAGTTTATTTCTCCACTCACCTACTGAAGGACGTCCAAGTTTCTTCCCATTGTGAATAAAGCTGCTAAAACAACACAGTCCTACTGTGTGGCACAGGAAATTATAATCAATATCTTGTAATAAATTATAAAGAGAAAGATATGAAAAAGAATATATGTATGTGTGTATAACTGAATCATTTTGCTGTACACCAGAAACTAATACAACAATGTAATTAACTATACTGCAAAAAAAAAAAAAAAGAAGAAGAAAAGAAAAGAAAAAAGAAACCTGCTAAAAACATTGCTGAGCATGGTTTTATGTGGACATAAATTTTCCCTTGATTTGGATAAATACTGAGGGGGTAGCTGCTGAATTGTATGGCAAGTCTATATTTGCTTTTATAGTTCAGTCCAGTTCAGTTGCTCAGTCGGGTCTGACTCTTTGCGACCCCATGAATCGCACCCAGCACGTCAGGCCTCCCTGTCCATCACCATCTCCCGGAGTTCACTCAGACTCGCGTTCATAGAGTCCACGATGCCATCCAGCCATCTCATCCTCTGTCGTCCCTTCTCCTCCTGCCCCCAATCCCTTCCAGCATCAGAGTCTTTTCCATCAGTGATGCCATCCAGCCATCTCATGCTCTGTCGTCCCCTTCTCCTCCTGCCCCCAATCCCTCTCAGCATCAGAATCTTTTCCAATGAGTCAACTCTTCACATCAGGTGGCCAAAGTACTGGAGTTTCAGCTTTAGCATCATTCCTTCCAAAGAACACCCAAGACTGATCTCCTTTAGGATGGACTGGTTGGATCTCCTTGCAGTCCAAGGGACTCTCAAAGTCTTCTCCAACACCACAGTTCAAAAGCATCAATTCTTCAGCACTCAGCCTTCTTCACAGTCCAACTCTCACATTCATACATGACCACAGGAAAAACCATAGCCTTGACTAGACGGACCTTTGTTGGCAAAGTAATGTCTCTGCTTTTCAATATGCTATCTAGGTTGGTCATAACTTTCCTTCCAAGGAGTAAGCCTCTTTTAATTTCATGGCTGCAGTCACTATCTACAATGATTTTGGAGCCTCTCAAAATAAAGTCTGACACTGTTTCCACTGTTTCCCCATCTATTTGCCATGAAGTGATGGGACCAGATGCCATTATCCTTGTTTTCTGAATGTTGAGCTTTAAGCCAACTTTTTCACTCTCCTCTTTCACTTTCAAGAGGCTTTTTAGTTCTCTTCATTTTCTGCCATAAGTGTGGTGTCCTTTGCATATCTGAGGTTATTGATATTTCTCCCGGCAATCTTGATCCAGCTTGTGCTTCTTCCAGCCAAGCGTTTCTCATGATGTACTCTGCATAGAAGTTAAATAAGCAGGGTGACAATATACAGCCTTGACGTACTCCTTTTTACTATTTGGAACCGGTCTGTTGTTCCATGTCCAGTTCTAACTGTTGCTTCCTGACCTGCATATAGGTTTCTCAAGAGGCAGGTTAGGTGGTCTGGTATTCCCATCTCTTTCAGAATTTTCCACAGTTTATTGTGATCCACACAGTCAAAGGCTTTGGCATAGTCAAGAAAGCAGAAATAGATGTTTTTCTGGAACTCTCTTGCTTTTCCCATGATCCAGCGGATGTTGGTAATTTGATCTCTGGTTCCTCTGCCTTTTCTAAAACCAGCTTGAACATCAGGAAGTTTACGGTTCACGTATTGCTGAAGCCTGGCTTGGAGAATTTTGAGCATTACTTCACTAGCATGTGAAATGAGTGCAATTGTGCAGTAGTTTGAGCATTCTTTGGTATTGCCTTTCTTTGGGATTGGAATGAAAACTGATCTTTTCCAGTCCTGTGGCCACTGCTGAGTTTTCCAAATTTGCTGGCTTATTGAGTGCCTTTAGTCGTGTCCAACTCTTTGGAACACTATGGACTGTAGCCCACCAGGTTCCTCTGTCCATGGGATTTCCCAGGCAAGAATACTAGAGTGGGATGCCATTTCCTCCTCCAGGGGACCTTCCCAACCCAGGAATCGAACCTTCTTCTCTTAGGTCTCCTGCATTGCCAGGCAGGTTCTTTACCACTAGCACCAGCTGGGAAGCCTTTAGCCCCTCCCCCTACTAATTTAAGGGGGTTGGGAGCACAGACCACCATCATTTCTCCAGCTCCCTGCATCCTTTGTTGGACAGACAATGCATCACAAAGAGACCTAAATGGTGAACCACAGAACCATCTTGTCTTTCAAGAGCATCTCTCTGCCCATAGTTCAAATACATGTTTAAGAGTTTCAAGTGTTTAGTTTTTCAAGTATACTAAATGTATTATTTGTAGAAGTCCTTTAGTTACTTTGTTCCTTTAATATCTGAAGTCCTTTAGTTAATTTGTTCCTTTCTCTTCCTATTGGTTTCTGGTCCCCAGTCAATAGGATGTCCTTATACAACATCCTTTGAGTATGGAAGGCAAGTCTTCTCTTGTCATTAAAGCCAGCTGTTGACAAGTTGAATAGTTTTCACTGGGAGTATTTTTGAGATAGTAAGTGCCTGTGTTTACAAAAATGTAAGAAAATCTTTGCTTTCCCCCTTTAAATAAAGCCTCAAGAAAAAGTAATTTTTGTGTGTGTTGTTCTTAGTATCTTTTAACTTGGGAAAATGACATTCAGAAAAAGTTGGTTTAATGATGTCAAATAAAATACAAAGTTTCAAAACTCATTTTGTAAGTTTAATTTGTAGTGATGTAAATGTTGATGCTGGGCTTCCCCGGTGGCTCAGCAGTAAAGAATCCACTTGCAATGCAAGAGATGCATGAGATGTGGGTTTGATCCCTGGGTTGGGATGATCCCCTGGGGGAAGGCATGGAAACCCACTCCAGTATTCTTGCCTGAAGAATCTCAGCCTGGCGGGCTGAGTCCATAGGGTCACAAGAGTTGGACACAACTAAGTGAGTGAGCACTCACACACAAATGCTAATGCCACGTGTGAATGCTGAGGCAGCTCAAGGAACACCATACCAGTGGCGACAACTTGCAGGTTGGGTGCATTATATTTAGTTTTGCCTATTTTCCAGCTATTTGCAAGAACTGATTGGGCTGTCTCTAAACGTTAACCACCTCCTGGGCTTTTAGTGCATTGAAATCACAGTTTTGAACTGATAAATATCATAAAAATCAATCTGTTTAGGAAGAGATGATCTATATTGGCTTGATAAAAAAACTTGCAAGTTATAGTTTTATTAAATATTTTAAGTGCTTTACAGCTGCCATATTACACTGGATTAGACTGTATTTCAGCGTCATCTTTTTTTCTCTTAAAGCAAACATTGTTACAAGTACCCAACATTTCTAATTAACTTCTGAAGCTTTCTGCTTTCATTTTGAAGAAAGGTGTTATGTTGTCCTCTTTTTCGTTCAGGACTTCCCTGATAGCTCAGTTGGCAAAGAATCCACCTGCAAAGCTGGAGACCCTGGCTTGATTCCTGGATTGGGAAGATCTTCTGGAGAAGGGATAGGCTACCCACTTCAGTATTCTTGGGCTTCTTTTGTGGCTCAGCTGGTAAAGAATCCACCTGCAATGCAGGAGACATGAGTTTTATCCCTGGGTTGGGAAGATCCCCTGGAGAAGAGAAGGGATACCCACTCCAGTATTCTGGCCTGGAGAATTCCATGGATTGTATAGTCCATGGGGTCTCCAAGAGTTGGACATGACATAGTGACTTTCACTTTCACTTGTTTGTTCTATTCAGCCAGACTCAATGTGGTGTTGATGTTCTTTTTTCTTCTTACTTTCCCTTTTGTTTCTTTTTCATTTTTTTCATCTATTTTTTTTTTTGCAAAGCCGTCCTTCCATTATTTTTAAATAGGCTTTGTTTTTTTTTATTGCTTTAGATGTAGAAAATAATTGAGATATTAGTACACAGTTTCCATATACCCTTCATGCTGCTTCTCCTTTATGTCAGATTAGTGCATTTGTTATGATTATGATAAAATAATCATTTGTTATAATTAAGAAACCACTACTGATACATTATGATTACATAAAGCCTTTTAGTCAGATTTCCTTGGTTTCAATGTAGTGTCTTTTCTGGTACATACAAATTAAGGAGTGTTGTCTTCTTAAAGAATCATGTTCTGTGCTTTTACCCTTTTTTTCTATTTGCATTTCAGTTTGGAAAGTCTAGCCCTAAGTTTACTGATTCTTTCCTCAGCCATGTATAGCTTACTGTTGAGCCTTTGAAAGGCATTCTTCATTTCTATTAACAGTAGTTTTTATTTTTAGCATTTCCTTTTGACTCTTTCTTAGACTTTTCACCTATTTGCTTATATTAACCATTTATTCTTGCATGTAGTCTACTTTTCCATTAGGGATATTAGCATATTAATTGAAAAGTGAAATTGTTACTCAGTCATGTCCAAGTCTTTGTGACCCCATGGACTATAGCCCTCCAGGTTCATGGAATTCTCCAGGCAAGAATACTGGAGTGGGTAGCCATTTCCTTTTCCAGGGCATCTTCCCAGCGCAGGTATTGACTTCAAGTCTCTTGTATTGCAAGCAGATTCTTTACCATCTGAATCACCAGGAAAGCCCAGCATATTAATTAGCTATTTTTAAATCCTGGTATAAAAAGTTCAAAACCTTTTCCATTTCTGAGTCTGGTTCTAATGCTTACTTTGTCTCTGAAGACTGTGTTTTTGCGTTTGAATTTCTGTTGTAATTTTTGTTGAAAGCTGAATGTGGTGTACTGAATAGGAGGAACTGAGGTAAATGGGCCTTTGGAAGGAGATTTCAGGTTTATTTGGGTGGCAATTGGCTATGTTTACTGTTTGATGTAGCAGTAGGTATCAGAGGCTAAAATTTTCTCTGGTGTCCGTGTTTTTCTCTCCCCTATTGTCATTGGGTTTCCCTGGAGACTCCTTCTTAAATGGAGTCTGAACTTTGTGGCTGTTTCAGTTTAAGGTGCTCTTATTGCACGTTTAATGCAGTGGCAGGCAATGTGGAAAGGAAAGCAGTCTATAATGATTAACTTTGGTCTTTCTGTGTCATGCAACTGTGACTTTCACAACTATTTCTAGAGAACTTTTTTCTCTCTCTCCTCTTAGGTGAAACAGGAAGGTTAGCACTGACTAAAGGTGAGTATCTGCCCTTCTCCCCTATGAGACAAGTCTCTGGTGAATTCTTAGTGACTTGAGAGTAACTGTTCATCACAGAGAAAACACTGGGCCCACTTCTCAGCAGCTGGTGTTCTCCTCTTCATGCCATAGCCAGAGTTGACTTTTTTCAGCTCCCACCATGAGAATCTGCTGGGCTCCTTCACTTAAAATCCATTAAAGGATGAAGGTCTCCCTGGACTGCAGCCCTAGGAACCCCTCACCACCAATCTCGCCCATACCCAGCCTCCAGCAAGTCTTCACATTACCACTAGAGTGTGCCTGCCAGTTTAATGCCTGCAGTGGCTGCTGCTCTGGGCAAACTGGTCTTGGCTGTGGCCCCCCAGATTGGTCCATATCTCCAGATTTTAGGTTGGCAGTTAGCCCTAGGACCTTGATTCTCTGATAGGTTCAAGAAAGCCTTTGATTTTCAGTTTGTTCAGACCGTCTCTTATTGTGAGGATGAGTGTGATGATTCCCAAGCTCTTTACATGTTGGTGCTGAAACTGGAAGTGCTCTGTGCTTTTTTAATGTAGTATTTTTCAAAAGTACTGGCACATCTGGTTCCTAGATTAAAATTGTGTGGTTAGGAAAATATTTTTTCAAGTATAAGGCTGAGAGATCAATCCATAAAACTTGAACACCTGAACAAGTGTTCTATGGATAAAGATCCCTTTAGCAATTGGATGGGGGGTAGTTCTTAAGATCCACTTTTCACAGGTAACTTGACAGCTCAGCAGATGTAGACACTACTAAAAAGAAAGTGTATCATCTGAACAAACAATTTCCCTATTAATCAAGTTAAATGAGATGTCACTGTAATTTTTCATAAAGACATTTGTCTTTGAGGAATAGAACTTGGACCAGTAACGCACCAACCTGGGGCTCAAAATTTAAGAGGATCCAAAAAATTCAACAATCAAAATAAATAATATCTTAATGAAATACTTTAACAGAAATTAATGAAAAAATTACAATGACTCAAATATCAAATATATTTAAATAAAGATAAAACAATGCAGAGTTATACTGGAGCCTAAGAAAGGGGAGAAATCTTGATTGCTAACTGTTTTGCTCCTTAAATTTTGTTTCCTACACAAGTTTCTCATCATCAACTTGATCCCAGTAGGAAGTGTCTGGTCATCCGAACCTGGACACAATACATTTAAATGAGTATATCAGAGATGGGAACACTGAGTATGCTAGGGACAGGACAACTTTTTTTCATACACAGTTTAATATGATTATCCTTTGAAGATCAATGTAACTATATGGGAAACTTCTGTTGATTTCTTTCACTTTTTTAATGAAAAATTATTATTTCACATTAGAAGGCCTTTATAGCCTGAAAAATGACATTGCTATGATATCAAACATTTATGCATTTGTCTCTGTCTAACCATACATGCAGACTCACATACACACATACAAAATTACAACAGTGACAAAGGAGAAAAGCAGGCATCTCCACCCAAAGGACTGCCTCCCTCTGAAAGTTCCGGTAGACCCATGGCATCACATCCTCCATTTTCTTCAGGACCTCCTATATTCAGGTAGTTCCCAACATGAATATAACTGTTATTTTAAAGTCTAGGACACTTTAGACACTTCTTTGACTATCATCTTGCTCAGTAACTAAAGAAGTTTGATGGTTTGTGTTCAAATGTTGTTGTTCAATCGCTCAGTCATGTCTGACTCTTTGCAACCCCATAAACTGCAGCATGCCAGGCTTCCCTGTCCATTACCAACGCCTGGAACTTACTCGAACTCATGTCCATTGAGTCAGTGATGCCATTCAACCATCTCATCCTCTGTCACTCCCTTTGCTTCCTGCCTTCAATCTTTTGCAGCATCAGGGTCTTTTCCAAGAGTCAGCTGTTCACATCAGGTGACCAGAATATTGGAGCTTCAGCTTCAGTATCAGTCCTTCCAATGAATATTCAGGGTTGATTTTTAAGTCGTCTCTGACTCTTTGCAGCCCCACGGACTGCAGTGCACCAGATTTCCCTGTCCTTCACTATCTCCTGGAGTTTGCTCTCTCTTGCTCTCTCTCTCTCTCCCCTCCCCACCCATATATATATATACATATATATATATATATATATATATATATATAGTATATATACATATATATAAATCTCAGTGGTCATACAAGTTCCCTCCTTATTTGTTGTACTAGAGGGAAGGTACCTATAGGACCTCTGAGATTTTCCTGTATTTCTCTGGATCCCACTAGAGATGATAAAATATTCTTGAGCCTGAGAGGAGCTACATAATGCTCTGTGGCAGTGAGAACTGGACAGCTATTCTCCTGCAGTCAGTCATTGGGCCAGAAACACACTGTGAACATCTGACTCCATACTGCATGCACCCCACAGCCCCGTGAAGCACAGGTGTTGAGAAATTAGACCACTACAAAGAACAGTCTCTCCTAAGTGTGCCCAGATGGTATCAGGACAACTTGGACTTGGCAGTTTCAGTATTTTTTAAAGCTTTAATCTCCAGAACTAGGGGCTGTACTATCTGAATTTTAGAAGTAGACAGTGTCCATAGAGGGCTTCTCAAAACTCACACGTTCAGTCATAGATATAGATAATGAAATCAACTTAAAAATACATATGAATTTAAACTGTGGGTTTTCACATCAGTGGTTAAGTCAGCATCCGAAAAATGCAGGCTGCTTTCCCTAATCAGACCCATAGATTTCACTCTCCAGATGAAGCATTCTTTTGTCTCTTTCTATTGTCTTTTGTCCTGTAGACAGTATGTGAACTGGTTTTCTGTTTCCTAGAAATGTTTCTCTTGAGTTCAGTTTTGCCGTTATGAAAACCAAAAGGGACTTCAGTCTTACGCACAGGCCATGTTATTTAAACACACCAACCACACAACAGTAAATAAAAATCATCACCACTGTGTATAAAGGCAGGGAACAGAGACTTTACCATTAAATATTAAATTCCACCGTTGTTTGCGTGTTTGTCAGTCACAGCTTTGATTAAGCATGCTCTTACTTTTAGGACTCTGTCCACAAACTCCAAAATGACCTGAAGAAGAAGCGTGGAGACCAAGTGGGGGAAGTGAAGGGAGGAGAAAGCAAAGAGAGAGGGGGCGTGAGGCCCAGAGTACCGCAGGGAAGCCAGGAGGACTCGCGTCCATAGCAGAGGCTTTCTCACTCCATAAATTACCATCTCGATGTGCATTCGATACCAGAGGGTTCGGCACACAAGTCATGCAAAGAATGCCGGTGGGTGGGAAGGCTGACAGCGGACCAGGCAGCAGCGTCAGGGGCTCTGGAGCCTTTGATAGCCTCCTGGATTCAGGCAGATCCCAGGTGCATTCTTCTCATACCTGAGAGCCCCGTGCTACGAGGCACAGAGACCGCTGCGCTCGCCCCACTGTTTTCATCTCTAAGTGGATTCCTGAAAGCACTTTCTAAGTAAAATGTTGGCAAAGAAACAAGCCCATCACTAAACATCACTGTCATGTTGTCTTTTGTGTGATTGGTTGCAGATCCCTGAAAAAAAAAAAAGCTATAAAAAAAAGCCTCAGGGTTCTTGTCACCCCACCTACCACCTGTCCACACTCAGGCACTGACCAAGAGAAATACTGAGCGTGCCTCTGAGCTTTTGTGATCCAGCTTCGATACTTCGCTCAAGAACGGAATGGAAGCCTGCTTCAGTATTCTTACCTGGAGAATTCCGTGGACAGAGGAGCCTGGCGGGCTACAGTCCATAGGGTCGCAAAGAGTCAGACACAACTGAGCGACTAACACACACACACTTCTACACTTATGTTCTCTTATCTCCACTTATCGGTACTTATTTTGTAAAAGAAGCTTTCCAGGGTTTTGGATAATAATATAAAGTGAAGGAAAGTGTTAGTTGCTCAGTAATGTCTGACTCTTTGTGACCCATGGACTGTAGTCCGCCAGGCTCTTCTGTCCATGGGATTTTCCAGGCAAGAACACTAGAGTGGGTTGCCATGTCTTTCTCCAGGGAATCTTCCCGATCCAAGGATCAAACCTGGGTCTACTGCATTGCAGGCAGAGTCTTTATTGTCTGAACCACCAGGAAATACCTTCAATAACTTTATTAAACATGAGATTAAACTCTAACACATTCATATAGAAATATAAGAAATGTCAAATATACACAAATCCAAGACAAAGTTTAACTCAAAACAGAATTGGACTGGGAGAGCAGAACTATTACTTACTCCTTGACTGTGTGGATCACAATAAACTGTGGAAAATTCTGAAAGAGATGGGAATACCAGACCACCTGACCTGCCTCTTGAGAAACCTATATGCAGGTCAGGAAGCAACAGTTAGAACTGGGCATGGAATAACAGGCTGGTTCCAAATAGGAAAAGGAGTACATCAAGGCTGTATATTGTCACCTTGCTTATTTAACTTCTATGCAGAGTACATCATGAGAAATGCTGGGCTGGAAGGAGCACAAGCTGGATCAAGATTGCCAGGAGAAATATCAATAACCTCAGATATGCAAAGGACACCACCTTATGGCAGAAAGTGAAGAGGAACTAAAAAGCCTCTTGATGAAAGTGAAAGAGGAGAGTGAAAAAGCTGGCTTAAAGCTCAACATTCAGAAAACTAAGATCATGGCATCTGGTCCCATCAGTTCAGTTCAGTTCAGTTCAGTCACTCAGTCGTGTCCAACTCTTTGCGACTCCATGAATCGCAGCATGTCAGGCCTCTCTGTCCATCACCAACTCCTGGAGTTCACTCAGACTCACGTCCATCGAGTCAGTGATGCCATCCAGCCATCTCATCCTCGGTCATCCCCTTCTCCTGTTGCCCCCAATCCCTCCCAGCATCAGAGTCTTTTCCAATGAGTCAACTCTCTGCATGAGGTGGCCAAAGTACTGGAGCTTCAGCTTTAGCATCATTCTTTCCAAAGAAATCCCAGGGTTGACTCCTTCAGAATGAACTGGTTGGATCTCCTTGCAGTCCAAGGGACTCTCAAGAGTCTTCTCCAACACCACAGTTCAAAATAGATGGGGAATGGCAAATAGATGGGGAAACAGTGGAGAAAGTGTCAGACTATTTTTTTTTTGGCTCCAAAATCACTGCAGATGGTGATTGCAGCCATGAAATTGAAAGAACGCTTACTCCTTGGAAGGAAAGTTATGACCAACCTAGACAGCATATTCAAAAGCAAAGGCATTACTTTGCCAACAAAGGTCCATCTAGTCAAGGCTATGGTTTTTCCAGTAGTCGTGTATGGATGTGAGTGTTGGACTGTGAAGAAGGCTGAGCGCCGAAGAATTGATGCTTTTGAACTGTGATGTTGGAGAAGACTCTTGAGAGTCCCTTGGACTGTAAGGAGATCCAACCAGTCCATCCTAAAGGAGATCAGTCCTGGGTGTTCTTTGGAAGGAATGATGCTAAAGCTGAAACTCCAATATTTTGGCCACCTCATATAAATAGTTGACTTATTGGAAAAGACTCTGATGCTGGGAGGGATTGGGGGCAGGAGGAGAAGGGGATGCAGAGGATGAGATGGCTGGATGGCATCACTGACTCGATGGACATGAGTTTGAGTGAACTCTGGGAGTTAGTGATGGACAGGGAGGCCTGGCATGCTGCAATTCATGGGGTCGCAAAGAGTCAGACACGACTGAGCGACTGAACAGAACTGAACTGATAATAGAGATAAAAAATGAAGACCATAACATCTTTCCTTGAGTGAAGGAATATCTAAGACTAATTTTTTAAAATTAAAACATTAATAGTAGATAAGCTGAAATGTTACTTTGAAGGTCACAGGATTACTTATGTTACATACCTCAAAGCATAACATTTTCATATTCTCTACTGTTGTTTTTCAGTCACTGGATCACGTCCAACTCTTTGCAACCCCATGGACTGCAGCACTCCAGCCTTACCTGTCCTTCACTATCTCCTGGAATTTTCTCAAACTTGTGTCTACTGAATGATGATGCCATCCAACCATCTTGTCTTCTGTCACCCGCTTTTCCTTCTTCTCTATAATAGATGACAAACCAGCAAGGGTTGTTATTGTGACAGATAGGAAGTTGTTTAAGGAGGAGCTGCAGTCATAACACACTGCACTGCTTACCTGTAAACATGATTTGCACAGTCATTGTCCCTCTTCTCTTTTACCCTCTACAGCACTCTGCTTATTTCCTTAACAAGAGTATACTGCAAAATAAACCTTTCTGTGTGGAGCTGTTTCTTTGGTTCCTATTTGTGTCTGCTGACAGGCTGTAAACCCTTCAGGGCAGGGGGATTTCTCTCTCAACCATCATCACATCCTCAGCTCTGAGTATGTAGGTCTGACACACAGTAAATGGTCAGGACAAATTGGTTCAAGGAGTGACTGTTAGTAACTGCTGTGGCATGTGACTGTCCTTAGGTCACCCAACTATTTCTTTATCCGCCATACCTCTGACTTTTGGAAGGTTTTCAGTTTCTGCTACTTCCACTTGTTGGTAGTATGATGATAAATTCTCTAGGAGTAGGGAATTTTTTGTTGTTGTTTTGGATTATATATGTTTAATAAACACACCAAACTGTGAAGACTTTTGTCTCCATTCTCAGACCTAGTCTTATACTGTGGTTGGGTATTATTGTGTGATGTACAATACCAGACTCCTGTAATCACCAACTCAAATCAGTGATTCAAACCTAGGCCTGAATGTTTAAGCAAACAAATGTGCAAAGACCATCCATCAATCAGCTAAGAGGCTTCCTCCAGCTTAATTCCACTTCACACTATTGTTTTTCTTAATCCATCTCCTGAGTGGATTTTTGCACCACTAATGCCTCTCATTGTTTAAGAGGAAAAACGGTACAACCTGGAATACTCTTGTCCTCGTGGGGTTTATCTTACATTTTTATAATGCTTTCTAAAGGCCCACATTCCTCCTTCTTAAATGTGATTTGATATCTTCTCATTGAAAATACACTTACTGGAAATATTTCTAAAAACCTCCCTTGCAAGTCGCTCTCTTAGAGAGGCCTTCCATGGTTACTATCTAAGCATAACTTGGGTCCTTCCTCATCTGGGCATCTTCATCATCATCACAAATCATTCCTTTTATCACCATCCTGTAAAAACTGCTGAAGGCTGCACGCATGGTAGTACCTGAAACGCTGTCTCCATACTGTCTTATCTAATTCCACAAAAGCAAACAAACCTCCAGACACAGTTACTGCCTCTTTACAAAACTAATCCCCTAAACTCAGAGCATGCATGCTAAGTCACTTCAGTCATGTCTGACTCTTTGCGACCCTACGGACTGTAGCCCACCAGGCTCCTCCGTCCACAGGATACTCAGGCAAGAACACTGGAGTGGGTTGCTACGTCCTCCTCCAGGGCATCTTTTCGACCCAGAAATCGAACCCACATCTCTTCTGACTCTTGCATTGGCAGGCAGGTTCTTTACCATTGAGCCACCAGGGAACCTCCCGCCCTAAACTTGGTACCTCAGAATAAATGAGTGATTTGGCTTCTCCCCACTTCCTGTTCTGTTTAAGCCGGTGTAAAGCACATTGTTTCTTTTCATTTCAATGGAAGCATAGCGATGGAATATTTGCTTTTTAGTTTTGGATTAAAATTTTTTTAAATAATTGTTTTTTTACTGAATCTAGTTATCGGCTGTCAATTAGCTTTGATAAAGGGGAAGTACACACATTTTATATATATATATAGTACTAGTACTTTGTCGCTCAGTCGTGTCCGACTCTTTGCGACCCCATGGACTGTGTAGCTTACCAGGCTCCTCCCTCCATGGGATTCTCCAGGCAAGAGTACTGGAGTGGGTTGCCATTTCCTTCTCCAGGGGATCTTCCTGACCCAGGGATTGAACCCACGTCTCCTGCTTTGACAGGTGGGTTCTTTACCACTGAGCCACCAGGGAAGCCCAATATGAACATAATCACTATTTTATTATATTATATGTGACACACACATGATATACATAGGTATTAGATCTCATAATCTATCAAAACTGATGATAACAACACACACAAAATACAATTATATGGAACTATGTATGTATTAACATATCTGTACACATATACAGTGGCAGCGATCAAGACAACTCCCAAGAAAAAGAAATGCAAAAAGGCAAAATGGTTGTCTGAGGAGGCCTTACAAATAGCTGAGAAGCTATAAAGAAGAGAAGCTAAAGGTAAAGGAAAAAAGGAAAAATATACCCACTTTAACGCAGAGTTCCAAAGAGTAGCAAGGAGAGATAAGAAAACATTCCTCGGTGATCAATGCAAAGAAATAGAGAAAAGCAATAGAATGGGAAAAACTAGAGAGCTCTTCAAGAAAATTGGAGATAACAAGGGAACATTTGATGCAAAGACAGGCACAATAAAGGACAGAAATGGTATGGACCTAACAGAAGTGAAATTGTTCCATGGTGTCCAACTCTGCGATCCCATGGACTATAGCTAACCAGGCTCCTCTATCCATGGAATTTTCCAGGCAAGAGTACTGGAGTGGGTTGCCATTTCCTTCTCCAGGAGATCTTCCAGATCCAGAGATCAAATCCAGGTCTCTCGCATTGCAGGCAGACGCTTTACCATCTGAGCCAGCAGGGAAGCCCCTAATAGAAGCAGAAGATATTAAGAAGAGGTGTCAAGACTACACAGAAGTACCATACAAAAATGATCTTCATGACCCAGATAATCACTATGGTGTGATCACTCACCTAGAGCCAGATATCCTGGAATGCGAAGTCAAGTAGACCTTAGGAAGCATCACCACGAACAAAGCTAGTGGAGGTGATGGAATTCTGGTTGAGCTATTTCAAGTTCTAAAAGATGATGCTGTGAAAGTACTGCATTCAATATGCCAGCAAATTTGGAAAACTCAGGAATGGCCACAGGACTGGAAATGTTAGTTTTTATGCCAATCACAAAGAAAGGCAATGCAAAAGAATGGTCAAACTACCACAATATTGCACTCATCTCACATTCTAGCAAAGTAATGCTCAAAATCCTCCAAACCAGGTTTCAGCAGTACATAACCATGAATCCAGATGTTCAAGCTGGATTTAGAAAAGACAGAGGAACCAGAGATCAAATTGCCAACATCCATTGGATAATCAAAAAAGCAAGAGAGTTCCAGAAAAACATCTATTTCTGCTTTATTGACTATGCCAAAGCCTTTGACTGTGTGGATCACAACAAACTGGAAAATTCTTCAAGAGATGGGAATACCAGACCACCTTACTTGCCTCCTGAGAAATCTGTATGCAGGTCAGGAAGCAACAGTTAGAACTGAACATGGAACAACAGACTCGTTCCAAATAGGAAAAGGAGTACATCAAGGCTGTATATTGTCACCCTGCTTATTTAACTCATATGCAAAGTACATCATGAGAAACATTGGGCTGGATGAAGCACAAGCGGGAATCAAGATTGCTGAGGTTATCAATAACCTCAGATATGCAGATGACACCACCCTTATGGCAGAAAGCAAAGAAGAACTAAAGAGTTTCTTGATGAAAGTGAAAAAGGGGAATGAAAAAGTTGACTTAAAACTCAACATCCAGAAAACTAAGATCATGGCATCTGGTCCCATCACTTCATGGCAAATAGATGGGAAAACAATGGAAACAGTGAGAGACTATATATTTTTTGGCTCCAAAGTCACTGCAGATTGTGACTGCAGGCATGACATTAAAAGACGCTTACTCCTTGGAAGAAAAGTTATGACCAAGTTAAGACAACATATTCAAAAGCAGAGACATTACTTCGCCAACAAAGTTCCATCTAGTCAAAGCTGTGGTTTTTCCATTAGTCATATATGGATGTGAGAGTTGGACTATAAAGAAAGCTGAGGGCCAAAGAATTGATGCTTTTGAATTGTGGTGTTGAAGAAAACTCTTGAGAGTCCCTTGGACTGCAAGGAGATCCAACCAGTCCATCCTAAAGGAAATCAGTCCTGAATATTCATTGAGAGGACTGATGCTGAAGATGAAACTCCAATACTTTGGCCACCTGATGTGAGGAACTGACTCATTGGAAAAGAGCCTCATGCTGGGAAGATTGAGGGCAGGAGGAGAAGGAGATGACAGAGGATGAGATGGTTGGATGGCATCACCAACTCAATGGACAGGAGTTTGAGTAAACTCTGGGAGTTGGTGATGGACAGGGAGGCCTGTCATGCTGCAGTCCATGGGATCACAAAGAGTTGGACATGACTGAGCAACTGAACTGAATTGAACATATGTTACTGAACATATAGATACATGCACCCTTATCCATGTATACAGGGTACACCCGTTCGGCTGTCTTACACAGTAAGACACCTATGTCAGCAGTCTCTCTTCTCCCATGTGTCTCCCTGGAAGGCCCATTAAAGCAGAAACTTCGCCTTGTGTGCTCACAGGCACCTTCTCTCCTGAGTCAGCAAACGCCATCATGGAACAGAGATGTGTTCAGTAACTACTCAGTAACGACCCTACTTTCTGGCTCTGGTTTCAGAGTCATGCGAGAAAATGATGGAATGTTCTGGAGTACCAGAATCATGTATTTAATTCAGACATGAGACGAAGGTGTGAACCCCTGTTCCTGACATGTCACCTTACAAGGTGTTGTCTTTCCTTCCCCAAGTCGTGCTCAAGCAGACCTGCTTTCTGACGTCATTTCAGTGTCACTTTTCTCAGAAACAACTACCAGCAAGGCCACGTGGATCCAAGGTGAGTCTGCTCTAGCAGATTATATACTAAAAATAACTCCTAGCATTATACTTTTTCCATTTTTCATCCTTCTGTATGCCTTAATATTATTGCTGTAAATGTGATTGTGCAAAGCTATAAATTCCAAACTTAATCATTTTTAAATCTCTCTGACATGTGACCAGGAGTTGGAAATACATAAATGTTAAATTTTATGCTCTTTTTCCATGTTCCCATACCCTGCTCCTCTATTATAAACTGTCATCTGTTACCTAATCAAAGGAAAATGGATAAGAAAAACTTATTGCAGTCCAAGGAACATTCCTTTTTGCATGAATTTACCAACTTTATTGGATGTAGAGTGACCAAACTTGGAGTTTTCAGGACCACTTGACAGAGTGGGAAAGGACAGGTCTTCCCCAGCTTCAATTCTCGCCAGGATCAAGCCACAAACACTTGGTGTGCAATCTGTGCCAGGGTGCACTCTGTCACCAGAACTATTCCTCTCGGGACTCATGTGTATTTCCTTCTGATTGTTTGATCATTTCAGACTCAGACTGACTCAGTCTTCACAGTTTTTTATCCTAGATGAGAATAGGTAACACTTTGGTCAAAAGTGCATTTTTTTTTTTCCACAAAAGAGAGGAGGACTCACTGGCTTCACTACAACCACATAGCTCAACATACGGCTGGCCATCGAACTGACAAGAGTTTCCAATGTTTTGCTTAGTTTTGGTTCTTGCAAGTTGGGAGGAGTCTGAGCTTAAAGGACTTTTTTCCAGCTCCTTATTTTTCTAGACCTTGGACAACTATTTGCTTTTCTTCTTAGTCTGTTTTCTCATTAGCAAAATGGCAGTGATCACACTTACTGCAGGGGTTTCTATTGATGTTTTGAGCCTAAAAGAAACAAGGTTCTAATGTCACATCACGGACAGAGGACAGTTGTCATCAGCACATAGCATTGTCAAGCTGCATAATACATATGGTTTCCAAACTAAGGCTGAATGATGGTTTTAATATCTTTCAGGACTCTGAGGAGGTACAGGAAGGGAAGCTCCAACGTGGGACCTGGAGCCTCCCACACTACCAGGCAGTGAGCCTGAGCACAGGAGATGGCAGGATGCACTGAAAGGGCATAGAACCTGGCCTGAAAGAGCTCCTGGTGGTCAAGGCTGGAATAACTGGAACGATAAAAATTAATGGAGGATTGGATTGCAGCTCCAAAATCACTGTAGATGATGACTGCAGCCATGAAATTAAAAGAAGCTTGCTCCTTGGAAGAAATGTTATGACCAACCCAGACAGCATACTAAAATGCAGAGACCTTACTTTGCTGACAAAGGTCTGTCTAGTCAAAGTTATGGTTTTTCCAGTAGTCATGTATGGATATGAGAGTTGGACTATAAAGAAGCTGAGTGCCAAAGAATTGATGTCAGATATGAGGACACGTAAAGAGCCACTGAACTGAACTGGATTGCAGTCCTCAGAATAAAATCATTATCCACAAACCCAACATGCTTGTGTAGGTACACAGTTGAATAAACAATGAAGAGAGAAGAGAGATACCTCTTCCTCACAGAAGCTGTTATTGCTTTTTATTATGTAACAGTGCATGGGATTCCCAGGCAAAGTCTGGCAGATGTGAGCACAGCTCCTGAAGAGCTCACTTCCTTGATGATGGCTGGGCCACGGCACTCCAGGTCTAACTCTTTGGAGCAATGTCTTTGAATCTCAGAAGAGCTGTCGTAGTGCCTGGTAGGTGATTCCCATTTTGGCTGTAGACTCGTAACCAGAGGAACATTGATGCTAGGAAGGGTGTCTCACATAGAACGTCTTATGAAGACATTTAAGATAAATTCATAGAGAAGCGACTGGAAATGCAGAATCTGATGCACAATTTGAGACCTCTCGCATGATTTCAAACGACTCTCAGACATGGGAGCACACCTGGCTTTTTGCTGGGGTGCACATTTCATTATTTTTGTAACAGAAATTCATCCACGGACTGTCCTGGCCCGGGACAAAGCTACCTGGGAGAACAGTTGTGGACACACAGCCTCCATCCCTTCCCCAAATCCATCCAGCTAGTCGGGTGGGGTTGTCTTGGAGATGATATAAAATAGCCTAAGTATGGCTGAAAACTTTCATAGAATTTATTTTATGGTTCTGCTTTTACATCAAGTTTGTGCATTTTCTGGTATACAATGTCCCTAACAAAGCTTTCTGGGTGATTGCTAGCCAGTTCAAAGAGTTCAACGCTGCCAAGTCAAATTTACCTGTTTCCACTGAGGTTCGCTCACTTTCAAGAAGTCACGTCTGCTCTTGGAAAAGTAGCTGCCTCTAACATAGAAGCATGCCTTCTACCAGCACGCAGGCCGCCTTCCAGGCCAGGACAGTGCCCTTCTTCACAGCCATCTGGCTTGCCCTGGCCCCTGCCCCTTGCTCCCCTCCATCATGAGGGAAGAGCATCATTGTACTGCTCACAGCCAGGTCTGCACAGGAGACGGGGTCAGAACAGTGACCTCAAGTCACTCTGATTAGAGAGACAAGTGCAGACGCTGCTCTTTGCCAAGTTTAACTCATCATCCACATGTGTAGATGCATACACAGATATAGCCTGGAGAGCCGATGGTCAGATACAGACCAGAGAACTGAGGGTCAGCTAGAGACTGGAGAGCCAAGGGTCAGATAAAAGGAAAATATGAGCGTTCCAACTCTTTGTCTGCAGATTTCAAAAGATAGGGGGAAGAGATAGTTAGGGAGTTTGGGAATTTCATGTACACACTGCTGTATTTAAAATGGATAACTAACAAGGACCTCCTGTATGGCACAGAGAACTCTGCTCAATGTTATGAGGCAGCCTGGATGGGAGGAGAGTTTAGGGGAGAATGGATATGTGTGTATATATATATATGGGTGAGTCCCTTCACTCATTGTTCACCTGAAACTACCACAATATTATTAACTGGCTCTAACCCAATATAAAAGAAAAAGTTTAAATTTAAAACAAAAGAGTCTCTGGTCAAAAGAGATGAAATAGGATTTCATATGAGAACACTAGTTTGCTAGCTTTGCCATAGCAACGTAGCACAGACAGGGTGACTTAAGCAGCTGAAATCAATTTTCTCAGAGCTCCAGAGGCTGGATGCCCAGGATAGCATCTGGGCAGGTTGGTTTCCTCCCTTCTTGGCTTGTAGGGTGCCCTCTTCTCTCTGTGTCTTAATGGTCTTTCCTCTGTGTCTCTGTCCTAATTTCTTCTCTTTATAGAGATGCCAATCATATTGGCTCACGGCCCCACCCCAATGACCTCATTTCACCTTAACCATCTCTTTAAAGGCCCTCTTTCCAAATACGGTCACATTCTGAGCTCCTGGAGGTGAAGATTCCAATACACAAGTTTACAGGGAGACCCTTTGTTCAATCCTTAACTGTACTTTTCAAGACAGAACTGCGGGGTAAGTCTAGAGGTCAGTGCTGAGCATCATGTGCATACTTAAAGGGTGAGTTTCAAAAACACGACTGATTCGAATCTGTGTGGTGTCTCATTATGTACAATGTTTCCCTGGTGGTTCAGATGGTAAAAAGCTGCCTGCAATGTGGGAGACCTGGGTTTAAACCCTGGGTCAGAAAGATCCCCTGGAAAAGGAAGTGCAACCCACTCCAGTAATCTTGCCTGGAGAATCCCGTGGCCAGAGGAGCCTGGAGGGCTACAGTCCATGGGGTCACAGAGAGTCAGATAGCACACACTGAGCACACAGACACACACATGCAACATGTTCTTAAATTCACTAGGGATAGAAAAGGATTCCAAAATGTCTGAGACAATCCCATTTTCAACACAATTCCAAACAATAACTAAGAACTAGTGAGGTCACCTGGTTGGAACATGGTAAATGCGTGTTAGCTCCTAAAACAGTGATGTCTGATAGTTGCAGGCATATTTTATGCATAAAGACAATTATTTTTACAGTATTTGTCTTTGGTACCTGGAAAGGGTAAATGCGAGGCTGGTTCCACAGTTCAGATTTCTTTGTGATGAATTTCCAGTGACAATGGAGGCTTTAGGAAGAAAGACAAGACTTCAGGTGTTTCTAAGGTGCATGAGGTTGGCAGCTGTAGATGACTGGTGAATAATCAGGGTAGATCCTTACCTAGGGGAGGATTTGGCAGATATTCTGTGAAAGTCAATCATAGGGAATTGATAGGGAATCTAAGACTTCTAAGACTGCATCACATTTTTTAAAATAAGGTATCCGACCTTTGACTACATGTTGACTCTTTATTAGATGAATGCATTTGCTTGGTCAGAGTTCACAGATCTTTTTTCCTTTAAGAAAAGAGGACTGTAACTTAAAAAAAAAAAACTTCCTCTGTGGAATACTGAGTCAAAACAACAAGATATTCCTTTTTTCCCCTTTGAATGTTATGAAAAATACTGTTTCTAGATTGATGGCCAACACTTCATGCTTTAATCTTCTGGACCCCGATTTGTGCCAAGTTAGAAACCTTTAAACACATTTGTTAGCAGTGGCCTGGGCGGGCTGCCTTTGAACTGCTGTCACACACCCGGGGCTGTAATTTCTGCAAACCTGAAGCTCACACAGGCCTGCCGAGTGCCGCTGAGATCCTCGTGTGAGTCACGAGGAGTCGTAAATAACTCCCGCGTGAAGCTCTCCAGTTTTCATCAATCTTCTCGACTTAATACAAAAGCATTTCAGAAGCGAGTCCTGTTACCGTCTGAAACAATGCAGGCCTGCGGTAGGTCTATTTGAGACAAGATTTTACAGCTCTGTCATAAAACATATCTGAGTAAAAACACATGGTTTCTTGATCATTAAGATTTTTCCAATTGAATGGGCCAAACTTCACAATACAACAGAATTTCGTTTCTGCTTTGATACCTGTAATGAATGGTGTAATAATCCCAGAAGGCCATGAATTTTAACAAAAGATTCACCATTTCCTAAAATCTTGTGTTTATTCACTGAAACACACAAACAAACCTCTTTTCCTGATTTAGCGCCACATGAAGCATGCCTAGGCGTGTGGGCTCAGATCCATTCATTTGCTCCCAACAGCTTCTATCTGTTGATGTCAATGCTGATTTCCTGTCCCAGGTCCCTTCTTGATGACCTTGAAAATGTTTTCTCCACAAAGATAGTGCTAATCACCTTGAAAACGGAGCAAACGGTAGGGCAAATCAGAGAAACTGCAGGTCGGGGGAAACGTTAACCAAAATGAGATCCTGAAACCCTTCATTTCACCTCATTACAGGGACATTGAAAGGGACTGGCTGTCAGGAGCACACACGTATGTCTCAGGTTCAGACTAATGGCCAGAGATCAGTTTCGGTTAAAAAGAACACAGCACACCAAAGCAATCATTCATCCCTCTTCAGAGTGGCTTTCCTACTGATTGATTTCTAAAAACAGCCACTTCGAGCAACAGGCCAATATGGGAGTGTTTGTACTTGACACACAGAGTGGCTGAAACGCCCAGCATCGTCCCATAGCACAGGCTACCTCCTCCCCACACTGAACACCGGACGCGGAGCAGCCATGATGGACCATACACATGTTGCACACAAGCCTCACAAGCTCCAGGCCCTGGGCGGGCATGGCCCACGATGGCCCACTTGGGCCAGGGCCCCTGCAGCACTGCCCCGCCCCCATGGCTCTCCGACTCCAGCTTTGGCTTCGTGGTCTCAGATTCAGGGAAAGAACCCAAGGATGGAATCCTTCAGTTAGTCCCTGAGACGAAGTGTTTTAATGTTCCTGGCTTATTCCAGGTTCTTAAGTTACATTCACTCCCGGTGTGCTTTACTGGCCGTGGGTGGCCAGGGGTGGGTCACCCGTGGTCCCCGCCCAGAGGGTCACCCTGCTTTCCACTGTGGTCTGAGAGGTGGGGCCCCTCACCCAGGACAGACAGGAAGGTGCAGAATTTCAGGACATACACCCTTTCCTGGGTTGGAATTTGGTTTCTGTGGCCAACTCAGGTTTCACCTGCAAGACCAGCCCAAACATGTGCGAACACAGCCACGAAGGATGGCTAGCACGCCTCTCTGTGCATTTTAAGCAAATCGGCTACTCGAAGAAGGAACACGTGATGCCTTTACGACTGATCATCAGTAAACAGAACTGATTTTGGATCCCACCAGCTTATTTAAATTGTTACGTATCGGAGCTGAACACGTCAATTGTCCATTCCCAAATATCACTTAGCTTTTGTGATTGAAGCCTTGATAGGCATGATTCTTTACTGACTTGGTGTGCTGTCTACCAGACACTGTTCTGAGTGCTTTCCTTGGACCACACACAGCCCCACGAGGGACACAGGACACAGAGGCACCCATGGGGCCAACCTTGGACTCAACAGAAGTCAGATCCTCTCCCCAAACTGAGATCATACATTTAGTATCCTTTGCAACATTTCTGGAAAACAGTAACTGCTCAAAACATGTTTGCTACCAGTAATGCCACTAAAATTGCAGGAAAATGAATTATTCTTGCTACCTTCCACAACTCTGGACACTATTTACATGAAGAAACAGAATATTCAACCTGCCACAACCAGATACATGAATCTGCACAGGCTTCCTGAAGTAGCTTCTTCACACACACATTCATGAGCTTCCTAATTTTAGTATTGCCCTTATGAAATTTAGTGTTTGTATGCCAACCAAAGGTTCAAACATTTTAAGCTAGGAGGACTTAAGCTAGGAGGAAGAAAAACAAAGCACATTATTTACTGAAGCTACTTGGGCAATAAGCTACTATTATAAGTAAGTATACTCAGATTTTTTTCATCTCTTCAAACCAAATTTGGCAGTATAAGCTGATCAGTATTAGTGTCAATATTATATTTTATTGATTCTATGTGAGTCAGAGAAATATGCATTCCCAAAAGACATTTTCAATCATCAGAGAAGTATTTTATGTGTAACAGGTAGAGAGACTGAAATACCTTCCAGACACCCAAGACATTGCCCATCCCTAAAGCCGCAGGTTTCGGCCCCGGCCAAGCCAGCTTCATCTCTCTTACCATGGACCTGTCCCCGGAAGGTTTTCTCCGCCTCCTGGCGTGTCCACGTTCTCATCTTTGAAAGGGTGGCTGGGTGGATTGGGAGACGACGCAGTTGCAGCACACCGCGTCTGGCAGCTAGTGAACATCCAGTGGATGCCAGGTTTCAGGAGTCCCTATGTTCTCGGGGGAAGGACCATTTGCATGAGCAGAAGGCCAGCAATGATGTCCCCTCCAGGCTACACTCATAGGTTTGTTTGTCAGGAATGGAACTTCTCCACCAGCTTCCACTCTGTTTTGGGGGATGAGGGGACGGCCGTGTGAGGAGGCTGTGGGCAGCAGAGCAGGGGAGGGGCAGCAGAGTGGCCTCAATGGCAGTCGGGGGTGGGGAGAGCGAGGGCTGCACCTACTGCACCCCTCCCTCACCATCGCATCACCGGCTCCAGCACCATCCTCAGGCCGTCAACTTTGGATGGAGGCTGAGAATGAAGGGACGGAGCAGGAAAGAGATGCACACAGCTGTAGGGTTAAAAATAGGGAAATGACAGAAAACAGAGCAATCTCCAGGGATGCTCAAGGAGGCAGAGTCAGGAGGAAGCCCTGGAAACCAGGTCCCTCTGCTTGGGCTTCTCCGCCTCCTCTGCCTTCCCAGCTGTCGTTCTGCCTTTCAGGATCCAAGTGAGTAAGGCTCTCACTCCCCATCCGCACTAAGAAAGCTATAGTCTAGATCACACCCATGTAAAACACTTGTGCAGCAAGGAACACCTACCTCTTAAGTTGTTAATGTTCTTACTTTTACTTCTCTAGTAATTGAACAGATACTTACTGTGGTCCCTGCACAAAGGAAAACAAAGATTTTGCTGGAAACATGAAGCTGGATGAGGCATTGCCCTGCTGCTCTAGGAGCTGGCAGTCCAGGGTGGGAGGCAGAAAACGCAGAAAGAGATCATAGCAAACACGAGCTATGTTGTCAAAGAAACAGAGGGGCTCTCAAAGCCAGCCAAAGGGGGGTGGACAGATGGATGGCCTGCAAGAGGAGCCCCTCTGCTCTTGTTTATGGGAAATTGGAGGGGAGGAACAATTCAGATAATTTTCTCACTGTTTTTTTGATTCAGCATGGAGGCATTAATAGCATACTTGGTGAGCTCACCAGAAGGCTGGGAAGTACAGAAAAGACAGACAGGAGGAGATTTCCTGCACGTGCTTCTCAGACACAGAACTCCCCAATCTGTAGTGACCGCAGGGCACTGCCCACAGTCAACAGATCCTGAAAAGGAGTTCAGATCCACCCTGGGCAGCGTTCCACTGCCCAATTAAGACATGGCAATTGTGTGACAGACGCCTTGGTCAAAGGACAAGACACTGTGTGCCCTGGTGGAGGTGGCCAAGGACACCTCCCATCCCCCACACCCACTGGCGTCTCAGGCAGGGGCCACATCAAGGGGCAGTGGACACGGACTGCCGTGGAAGGAAGCTCGCTGTCAAGTGAGAAGCTGCAGCGGCGCGTTTTCTGTTTCTGTTACGAGTCTAGTGTAACACATGACATATCTAGAAGCAGAGCTCACTTTTGATTTTCTAATAGTTTCAACCCCTGTGTCCTCTCACAGGGTCCCCAGAGCGACATTCTGTGCAGGAGCTCAGCTGTGTGGAAGGGGGGTGTGGGGGGGAAGTGCTGAGGGACAGCTCCACTGTATCTTCAGTCTCCCCAGACCCCCAGCCCTCCCCAGGCCTTAACTGTGGATGTGCATACGTGTGTGTGTACTTGAGTGTGCACATGTGCACACACACACATATAATCGTGACATTTGGGGTAACAGCCCTACTATACCCGAATGCCACAAAATAAGCATCTTTTAACACATTCTTTTACTGATGCCTCAACCATCTCACTCCTGAGTTTTTAAAAGAAAGGATGAATGAATTTCACAAGTGGGTAAGTTTAAGCCTTACACTTTGTGTTTACCCAAAATACTCTGAAGCAGACACAGAATCTACGATTTCTCACTCTGAACTTCAAGGGCTCCTGCTTGCTGCCCTTCCAAGTTCTAAGAAGCCAAGGAAAGAGAGCATCCACTGGGATACACACGTTTCTATTAATAATTTCTCCTGAATCCCAGAAAGGCAGGCTCTGCTCAGTGTTCCTGCACAATAATGATCACGCAGACTAAGAGCAAGCCCTCTCCACGACACGATGCTCTTTTTACCAGAGATCCATCGTGGGATGTGTGACACGTCTGTTTCCATTATAAAAACCACCACTCGTGGTATGAAAACGGCTGATGAGAGGGTTTAAGGGTGGTATGCAAGCCCCTGATAATGGCACCATCCATCCTGTGTCACTCAGCCCTGAGCCCAACGTGCGGGCATCTCCTGCCTCCACACAGGGTGATTTAATTATTTCTATACACGCCTGATTAGACGGCAGGCAGTGCAATGAGAGACGTCACCCAGGCGACCCTCCTCTGTTGAGCCAGTCGGGGGTCACTGTCCACTCCCTGGGTTCCCACTGCAGAGTGGGGCTCACCTTGCCTGCAGGACAATGCCTGCCAGGTCACTGGAGCCCAAGTGGCACAAAGGGCATTTCATCTGGTCATGGTCAGACGCCTCTAAAGAGGAAAGGGTCTTGTACCCTGTGCTCCCTTTCAGTCCTTGGAATTTTTCATCAGTTTCTGAGTCTGCTCTGGAATTTGACAGAGTTAATCATGATGCCATGTCAAGGAGCTGCTGCAGATGTCGACATGATCCCTTCTAAATGACCCTTCATGGTTTCGAGAAATACCTGCCTCTGAAGGAGCCGTGCCCATGAGGCCCCCTCTGACCTACATATTTGTGATTCCCTAAGACTTCGAGCCCACCCTTGGCAACCGACCAGGAATGTCTGGTAGGAAAGTTTTGAGTTAGATGCTTTTGTATAATAAGTTCTATCTGACGACGCAGGCACTCCCTTTCACGACCACATTGTGGTCTGCCAGGCATGTACCCTGCACACAGTTGGCGTCCCCACGTCCCTCACCAGCCCCAGGCCCTGGAGGACATGTGCTCTTTGTAAACCGTCCTTTTAATGAGTTCAAGTGAGACTGTTTTCGGTTACATCTCATACAGAAAATATACTTTTTTTTTTTCAAATAAAATGCCTACGAATTTATAGGAGAGACATACATCACTTGTAAGAAGATTCATAAACCCAGCTAATTCATACTGCTCAGATTTTATCAGTAATTGTGAACCATTTTTATAAAATACTAGCTGATCTTTTTTTTTTTTTCTTCTTTCATTGTAAATATACTTGCTGATGAGGGGAACCATGGTTTTTTAACAGGTTCAGCAATTTAAAGATTGTCCCCTTTTATGTGTTCTAAGTATGGAAAGCTTTTCTGTATTATACCCTGAGTGCAGAGAAAGGCTGTTAGAGAACCCTTCAGCCCAGGGGGACTCAGTTCATGCTGCGGCTGCAATCTTTTCTCTCTGCAGCATCTACAGAGAGGTGAAGATTTATACATCCTGATGTCAGACCATCAGTGACGTGCCTTATGGAGCATCCAGTTAAAACAGCAAAGTTAAAGGCCTTGCCTGTTCTTCTTAGGGCTCCCTGGCGGCTCAGCAGTAAAGAATCCACCTGCAAATGCAGGAGACATGGGTTCAACCCACGCCAGTGTTCTTGCCTGGGAAATCCCCAGGGCAACAGAGGATGAGATAGTTGGATGGCATCATCAACACAATGGACATGAGTTTGAGCAAACTCAGGGAGATAGTGAAGGACAGGGAAGCCTGGTGTGCTGTAGTCCATGGGGTCACAAAGAGCTGGACATGACTAAGCAACTAAACAACAAGTGTATAGATTATTTGGGGGAGGATTTACAGTATGTTTCTGTATTCAAGTATTATGTCTTTTAGTAGGATGCTGTATGTTCTGTTTATGTTTGTGATAAGATAATTTTTAAAATCTAAGCATTAGCTTTTTTTGAAATGCATTGCTCATTGTCAGAGCAAACTTGATCTGGTCCTCATTGTAAGCAATTCTTACCCCCAGTAAAGTTATTTTATATATATTATCATATAAGAAACATCGCCAGTCCAGGTTCGATGCATGAGACAGGGTGTTCAGGGTTGGTGCACTGGGATCATCCAGAGGGATGGGATGAGAGGGAGGTGAGAGGGGGGTTCAGGATGGGGAACATATGTATACCCATGGCAGATTCATGTCAATGTATGGCAAAAACCACTACAATACTGTAAAGTAAGTAGCCTCCAACTAAAACAAATAAATTAAAAAAAATAAAGTTATTATAATATGCTACTTAATTTATAAGCAAGGCCATTCTGAATTTTCTTTTTCCTCAAAAATAATTAACAATTTGTACCCGCCTTTTCTTTCTTGTTTTATTAACCATTACCATCCAGATTAATCTTTCAAACCCTCCTTGCCTTTGCTCTCCTTCGCTAATAGCACATGACTAGTGAATGAAACTCCCTGTGCTGTCTGTTCCTAGGACCATATGATTGCCACAGGGCAGGTGTAGGTTCAGGGGCTGCTGGATGAGCAGAGATAGGTAGCATCCTGTCATTTTCAAGCCATCTGTGCTGAAACATTCTGTCCCAGTCAGTGCAAAAAGCAGGAAGCAAGACAGCATCCCAGGTGGAGACAAAGAAAGGAGAACTCTACATCCATGAAAATCAAAGTGAAAGTCACTCAGTTGTGTCCGACTCTTTGCCACCTCATGGTCTATACAACCCCTGGAATCCTCCAGGCCAGAATTCTGGAGTAGGTAGCCTTTCTCTTCTCCAGGGGGTATTCCCTACCCAGGGATCGAACCCAGGTCTGTCACATCGCAGGCGGATTCTTTAACAGCTGAGCCACAAGGGAAGCCCAAGAATACTGGAATGGGTAGCCTATCCCTTCTCCAGTGGATCTTCCCCACCCAGGAATTGAACCGGGGTCTCCTGCATTGCAGGCGGATTCTTTACCAACTGAGCTATAACTATGATGATAGTGCACATAAGAGAAACTCACGTAAAATATCAAATGAAGAGAAAGCAAAGTCCTAGGACCCCAAAGTGAAATGAACAAGGCCATAGGACATAATTTTTAATTTTATATTGGAATTGAGTTGGTTCATAATGTTGTGTTAGTTTCAGGTATACAGCACAGTGAATCAGTTATATATATACATGTACCTCTTCTTTTTCAGATTCTTTCCCCATATAGGTTATTACAGAATATTGAGTAGCGTTCCTTGTGCTATACAGCAGGGCGTTGGTGATTATCTATTTTATTTATCATAGTGTGTATGAAATTAATACCAAAGTCTTACTTTATCCCAGCCCCCCCCCCTTTGCCTTTTGCTAACAATAGGGTCATAGGTTTAGAGGGTCGATATACAAACATCAAATGCATTTCCATAGAATAGTAATGAAAAATGTATATATAAAATTGTAAAAGAAAATAGGATTTAAAGCATTAAAAATATCAAAACCTAACATGCAGGGATGAATTGACAAAATGGGCAAAAGAAGACATGCAGGTGCCCACTGAGCAAACGCAAAAGTGCTGAGAGTGTCTGGTCATCAGGGAAAGAGCCACTAAAACCACAGCAGAGGCCACTCCACACACTATGGAAGAACAGAGCTATTTGGGCCTCGTTGTATCACTTCTGACCCCTCTGTGGGCCAGTGAGGCGGGAGGAGGTGGTCTCCCCACGGCCTAAATGTCCTGGGCTTCCTTCCCTGTATAAACAGCCTCGGGGCAGGGAGTCAGTTAGTCCACAGGCTGGCGGGGAGCAGAACACTTGCTCAGAAATGCCTTCCAGCCTTTGTTTCCACCTCATTCCAAGTGTTCGCTGCAGCTTTCATGAAGAAAGCATTCCAAGATAAAAACTTGCCTGTGTTTCTACAAAGTCTCCAGCCTTGCTTTCTAATTTACTCTCTTAAGTGCCCTTTAAACTCCATGGTAATGGCAGCAGGAAAACAGAAGGGGGAAAAATGAGCCATGGAATAAAGTGTATTTTGGAAAATTCACCTCTTGCATGACCATGTCTCCACTGGAAGCTCTGTAGCCAAGATGGGGAGTTGGCAGGTAGGGGAGTACGGTTGGGGGCTCCCTCTGGGGGGCGCTAGTGGTGACAAACCCACCTGTCAAGACGCAGGTTTGATCTCTGGGTCAGGAAGATTCCCTGGAGAAGGAAATGGCAACCCACTCCAGTATTCTTGCCTGGAGAATCCCATGGACAGAGGACCCTGGCAGGCTACAGTCCATGGGGTCGCAAAGAGTCAGACATGACTTAGTGACTTAGCAGACACAGCACTCTGGAGATGACAGCAAGGTTCACAGGGCTCTGAGGAAAAACGCACCTAATTTCACGATGACACTCCCTCACAGACCTCCCCCCAACTCTTCAAAATATACCTTTTGATTGTCTTTCATTATAAATGAAAGATGATGGATGTATCAAGCAAATAGGATGGATTTATTCTAAAGTACATCCTATGACCAAACAGCCAGATTCTGAGGCTGTCTAGGTGATTTCCTCTGGGCAAGCTCCACGGAAGAACCCAAGTCTGTACTGTTGTTGTTCTTTAGTGAGTGTCTACAGTCGTGTCCAACTCTTTGTGACCCCATGGACTGTAGCCCGGCAGGATCCTCTGTCCATGGAATCTCCAGCAAGAATACTGGAGAGGGTTGCCATTTCCTTCTCCAGGGGATATTTCCAACCCAGGGATCAATCCTCTGTCTCCTGCTTTGGTAGGTAGATTCTTTACCACTGAGCCACCAGGGAAATCTGAAGTCTATATCCAATGCATTTAAAAACACCCAACTCTCATTACACCCAGGGATTTCTTTGAATGTAAGAAGTCAATTACTAAATCATATTTATATGCATGAATAATCTTATCTGTACCTGAGTGACGGTACAGGAAAGCAGATACAAATATCTGTCTACAAATATTTGGTATGCATTCTCAGTTCAGTTCAGTTCAGTCGCTCAGTCGTGTCAGACCCTTTGTGACCCCATGGACCGTAGCACGCCAGGCCTCCCTGTCCATCACCAACTCCTGGAGTTTACTCAAACTCATGTCCACTGAGTCGGTGATGCCATCCAACCATCTCATACTCTTCATTCTTCGTGCATTCTCAGTTTGCTTTTAACACATGCTTATGATTGTGTTATGAAAACAACAGGCCTGCTGTTGTTTTCCAGGAGTAGTTCTAAGTATCAGTCCAGGTAACCAAATTGTGTGTATGTCTACTGAAGGTTGGTTTTTTTTTTTTTTTTTTTTTGACGGTTGGTTTAGTAAATTGAGAAATAGTTTTAGTAATGGCAACACATTCCAGTATTCTTCTCTGAAAAATACCATGGACCGAGGAGCCTGGTGTCTAACATTAACCTGGCTCCTGACATTAATCCTCCAGTCTACAGTTCACCAGGTGGCAAAGAGCTACTGAGCACATTCAGTATCACAAAGGTATCACAGCCATTACATTGAAAAATCCAGCTGATTTCTTGTTTAAGGGACAGATACCTCCCTTACAGAAATTTCATAAAAATTTATATTTGTGTGTATACGTACTTTGACTTTATAACCTGGATGTTCTTTCATAGAAAGGAGCACTAGGTCTGGGAGGTTTGCAGAGTGGGTTCATGATATTCATGGTAATGTTACAAGAAAGGTCCTGAATCTTCCAGAACTTACTTCTGAATTTGAGGTGACACATCTGATTCAGTCATTCAATTATTTAAATACTGGGATGACCTTGATCCCTTCTGAAGGCCAGGGCAGTACAAGTTCTCTGCCTTATCCACAAGTTGGGAGAGGAAAGGGAACAAAGCCCTGCTCTATGACTTAGCCATAGGGAGTGTGTGGCACAAAGAACCTGGAGAACCCATCATGGTCGCCTGTGTAGAGACAAGCAGGGGCAGAGCACAGAAGTGGTCATCGGGTCATTGACCTGCCCGTCTGTCCTCTTGGGTCTGGGAGCCGCACAGCGCAGAGATGGTCATCAGACTCCATCCTTGAGGAGGGCTTTGTGCTCTGGGTTGTTCTTGAGCTGGTGACTCACCTGCCTCCTGGAGACCAGGGGACCCAAGACACATCTGTTGTCTCCCACACCACTTAGGCCATTTATTTCCTTGTGGCTGAGGGTAACATCAACCCTCTTCTTCCCTCTGTGTAGAGAAACACTCCAGGTCTGAACAAAGTGAATGTTCTAGGTTCCTAAACCTTTCCCTGAGCAGAGTTTGAAAGCAGAGAAATAGGAAGATGGTATTTGAATCGAGAATTCTCATTTTAGAGTAATACCCAGGGAATCTTAGACTCCCAGAACTGCCTTTTCTCTAGCCTTTAGGTCTTTCCTCCCTCTCTCTCTTTTTCTTTCATTCTTTCTCTCTTCTTTCCTTTCCCTTCCTTCCTTCCTTTCTTTCTCTCTTTCAGTCAGTCAAAGAGACTTCAAGTCCATAATTCTCTTTCTAGGAACCCCCTAAACTAACAAGGAATAAACTTCTCAAGCATCACCTTTATACACAAGGTAGTGTGATGAACAGGGCAAGGGCTTCACCACCTGGAGCTCTGATGACAGATCCACTGCCTTCCTTCTGGGAAGAGCAGCAAGCTTTGTTTTCCCTTGCTCCACGTCCACAGAAATGATTCTATGGTTCGCTCTGGTCTTCCTCTGCAGGCTGCCCCCTCACTGCTTCCTGACAGAAGGAAGAGGCTGTGGGTGGCCTCCGCCCTCTGAACTCCACTCTCAACAGGCTTTGGGGGAGAGAGAACAGTCTCCACAAGCTTCTGCTCCAAAACCATTGCAAGGAGAGAAAATAAAGTCCAGTTTTATTTGTTTACTGCTAGGAGCCCACCCTACTTAGAAAGAAAATTAAATAAGAATAACATTTTCATAAGTTGATTTTTCAGGAGAAAGTGTAGATATTTAAACTATTATCACATCCATGATCTTTCAGATGAAAATTTTCACCTAAAGGAGAGCAATCTCATCAAGTGCCAGTTTTGCCTTTTTTTTTTTTCAAATAAAAATTTAAAAGTGAAAATGTAACATGAAATTATAAAAGCTTGAATAAATAGATCTAGGTATCGGGGATCCATTGTAGGTACCAGCATATGCTTTGTATTTCACAAAATGGATGTTGCTAGCATTTAGATATCCAGGGCTGCCAGAACTGCAAATGTTTCCTTAGAGACCTTTTAAAAGCAGAAATCTATTTAATTCATAAAAAAATTTAATGAAAATAATAATGGCGATGTTACAGTTCCAGATGTTAGAGTCTTTAAACCAGATTTTCTCTTTCCTCTTTCAGAACCTTGGTCTCTGCAGATGAGTGGCATTGCACTGTCCAAGGCACAGACAGACAGGTATTTATCCACTAATTCACAATGTGAAAGGCAAAAAGTGGAAGTTGCTCAGTTGTGTCCGACTCTTTGTGACCCCATGGACTGTAGCCTACCAGCCTCCTCTGTCCATGGGATTCTCCAGGCAAGAATACTAGAGTGGGGTACCATTCCCTTTTCCAGGGGATCTTCCTGACCCAGGGATAGGTTTCCTGCATTGCAGGCAGATTCTTTACCATCTGAGCCACCAGGGAACACATGGCCCAACAAGGGGCACCAAGGCCTGTGACTCTCTGTGGCAACTCGGGTTCATGCTCAGACTTTAGACTCTTCTTAGCCTCAAAGCCTGGGTAGCTCAGCTGGTAGAGCATCAGACTTTTAACTGAGGGCCCAGGGTTCAAGTCCCTGTCCAGGCACCAAAAAATAAACAAAATAAAAATGTCTCTTAATAACAACATTTAGACTTTTTTCAGGCTTCTTAGTGGCTCAGACTGTAAAGAATCTGCCTGCAATGCAGGAGACTGCACTCAGTGACTTACTTCCTAGGCTTGTGTGCTTGTATTTAGCTGCATGATTTAAGAAAAGGATGAAACTCAGGAAGGATAGAAAGGATTTTTTAGCATATATAGTAGGAAAGGTAGACCCAGCATGACCAGGCTAGAATTTTAAGATGCAGAATGACCACATGACCATTTTAAGAGCAAAGGCACAGAAGTTAATAAAGAGGAAGAAAAAATGCATCTAGCTTTATTATCTTGGCGAAAGCTATCAGGGATCTCAGGGTGTGTCAGAGCTGCGGGATGTCTAACCATGGTAACTAATCTCTGGTTCCCTTGTTTTCTATTTTGTCAAAAAATCTCTGGTGGGTTTCCTCTCTTCCCTCAGTACAATATGCAAGTATATCTGAAGAGACCCATAGACTTGCTTCTCTGTCCAGCTCTTTGTGGCCCCACAGACTGCAACCCACCTGGCTCCTCTGTCCATGGGATTTCCCAGGCAGGAATACTAGAGTGGGTTGCCATTTCCTCCTCCAGGGGATCTTCCTGACCCCAGGGATTGAACCTGGGTTTCCTATATTGCAGGTGGATTTGTTTCTGCTGAGACATCAGGGAAGCCCTTCTCTGAATGACAGGAAGAAACTGGAAAAAAAAAAAAAAGCTATGGATCTGGAGAGGAGAGAATGCTCGAGGGTGGAGGCTTCAGGGTGTGCATGTGTGAGGGGGGCTCAGGAGATAAGAAGACCTTCTTCCTAAGCCCCTGTTTCTCCAGGGCGCATTCCAATTTTCTCACAACCCTGCAGTCCCAATTTTCAGAGAAAAGATGAACCATCATTGGTCAAGCCTTCTGTGAGAATCTGAAATCTTAACCCTGCTTCCATGATGAAATGATCCTGAGTTCCAAGCAGAGACTTCTTCAGAGCTTCAGGAAAGGAACCACAGGAGTGTTGAGCCTCCTTCAGTGTAGCCAAGAGGCTGAGACCTCTAAGATTTGGAATCTAGAGTCTGAGTGGCGTCTCTCCTGCTTGCTTTCTCTTGTGGCCAAGAAGAAGTAACCACCATCACAACACCTTCCAACGTGGAGGAACACTCAGCCTTCGTAACGGTTATCTTAATGATTTCTAGAGCCGGAAGAGGAAAGTTTTCCAAACTAGACTTTTGGGGAAGCATTGTCGTTTGTTTTAGATCTATGACTGGTAGACAGATCAGAGACTACATGTCTCACAAGCAGGGTTTAAAAATGTTGCATTTCAAGAAAAGTTGACCAGAAGCATTCACATTTTCCCTGCCCGTTCTTAACAACATCAGTGTGTGCTCTTGTGATTTATGGCCTCACTTGTGATACTGGCACCTGCCATGGATAAGATCATTAAAACTCTTTTTTTTTTTTCAAGTCTTTATTTATCAAAGCCATGGAAAAATGACATTCCTATTAGCTTGAGTTGGAAAAGTTAGAAAAGCATGGTGTAACTCATTCCAGGTAATATCTTTCTTTTTGTATAACCATTACCCAGACCTCTCTAAAGAAAGGGTTGAGTGTGAATTATTTCAAAATCAAAATAGTCTCTTTAAAATTGGAAATGCATTATGCACCTGAGGTGCTGACAGCAAGGTCCATGCCAAGCATTTGATCCATGAATACCCATTTTCCAAGCTTTCTGGGTCCTTAGATCTGCGTCTCTTCCATTTTTTTCCTGTGGCCAATTTTCAAATAAGGGATCGGGAAACAGTTTAGAGATCATAAATCACACTGATGGTTGGGAAATAAAAAGGGTTCCTTTGCTTCTTCAGATGTGGTTCTACACATTTTTACACATCTTTAAGCTAAATCAGAAATCCAGATGCAAAATTAGGGTGCTTACATATATCATGTCTTTTTGTGACATTCCATGGAGGAACGCAGGGCTGAGAGAGACCTGACCCGGCTGCAGCTGGCATAAAAAAGTTCAGGTCAGCACTGCATAAAACAAGGGAGAAGAGTTTGGGAAAGTGAGCGTGTGGTTCCACTGCTGTGTATACGTTTCACTGAGTGACTAACTCAACCAAAATATAGCATTCACTGCATATCAAGGAAATATCTGTGACTTAGTAAACAGACCTAGTAATAGTTTGAGCATAAGCTTATTAGCATGTGAAATGAGGGCAGTTGTACAGTAGTTTGAACATTCTTTGGCATTGCCCTTCTTTGGGATTGAAATGAAAACTGACCTTTTTCAATCCTGTGGCCACAGCTGAGTTTTCCAAATTTGCTGGCATATTAACTGCAGCACTTTCACAGCATCATCTTTCAGGATTTGAAATAGCTCAACTGGAATTCCATCACCTCCACTAGCTTTGTTCAGAATAATGCTTCCCAAGGCCCACTTGACTTCACATGCCATGATGTCAAGCTCGAGGTGAGTGACCACACCGTCACAGTTATCCGGGTCATTAAGACCTTTTCTGTATAGTTCTTCTGTGTATTCCTGACACCTCTCCTTATTCTCTTTGACTTAGGTGGAATTTCACCCTTGCATGAAATTTTCCCTTGGTATTTCCAATCTTCTTGAAGAGATCTCTAGTCTTCCCCATTCTATTATTTTCCTCTGTTTCTTTGCATTGTTCGTTTAAGTGACAGAACAATAATGAAAACAAATAGTTTCATTTTCACTTTAAAAAAATTCCAAACTTTCTGATAGCAGTACTGAGTCCTTTCTGATTATTTTTACTTGTCTTTATTGTCCTAGTGCTTTTTAAATAATAAAAAATATGTTACTTTTCTAATCAAAAAAGTACATTTTAAAACACCTCTACACTGTCTTAGAGACACTTTAGATCTTCCTGCCTTTCAGCTGTTCTTTACACGTTGGTTCTTCACATGACTCTCCTCTTGGACAGTTTTGGATTCTCTGGTGGTGTGTGCTTCTCATTAGATGTTTGTACATTCTGAGCATAAGTCACTTTCCTTCCCAAGAGACTGCAGGAGGACTGACTGTAGGGACAGTTTACTGACTGTAGGTGCCTCTCAAAGTGGTAACACCATAATGATGTTCATAAGCTTTCTCTTTTAACATTTCTTCTCCCTGTTTCCTGTGGCCCCCTTTCTATTCTTTGAAAAGGAGGTAAAAAAAATGTACTGAATCTCAAATGCTGATTCTGGCTGAGAATATTTATACCAGGCTTGACATTTTCATATTCTTACTGCACGCAGTGGGCTTCCCAGGTGGCGCTAGTGGTAAGAAACCCACCTGCCAAAGCAGAAGATGCAAGAGATATGGGTTCAGTCCTTGGGTCAGGAAGATTCCCCTGGAGGATACAGCAACACAATCCAAGAGTCGGACATGACTGAGCCCCTCCCCTCCATATACATCACACTCAGTATTCAGTAAATGTCTTCTTTCTTAAATAACAGTGACTCTGGTCATCATTCCACACTCCAGGACCCTGCCCTCACCCCAACCTGAATTTGAGGAGAAAGGTGGAACTTAGCTATATGTATACCGATGATGAGAGAAAGTGGTTATTTTAACAGCTAAGATGTCCTGTTTCTTTGGGTCTTACCTTTATTTTATTAAGCTTTTATTTCTTTACTTATACTCATTTGATAATTAATTGTCCACCTTTTTGGAGTAGGAAATGGCACACCACTCCTGTATTCCTGCCTGGGAAATTCCATGGGCAAGAAGAGACAGGCAGGCTACAGCCCGCAAGGTAACAAAGAGTCGGACATGACTGAAGCGACTTAGCATGCACGCACACACATATGTCAGACTATCTTACATAACTGCATGCTACAACGAAGGAATGAATATAGCATCATATATTTTAGAAACGTCACAGTTAGTTAAGATCTTAATTTTCATCTAATATCCTTCTGTTCTGGACTCAACTAGGATTCCACAGTATCTTTGGTCATCAAAGCTCCTTTAGTTTCTCTGGGTTGTGACAATTCTCAGTCTTTCCTTGCTTTTGACAACCCTGACAGCTTTGTGAGTATTCTGTAGGCTGACCTTCTGTTGGAATTCATCTGATGCTTCTCTCAAGATGAAGCTGGCATATTGTCGGGAGGATGATTACACAGGTAAGGTGCTAGCTCATCGCACCCGATCACCATGCACACCATCAACGCGATATGTCCCTGCTGACACCGACTGTGGTCACCTGGCTGAAGTAGGTTGTCAGGTCTGTCCACTGCAGAGTGACTCCTCTTTTTATGCCTCTTTTCTATGCTTTTTTTTTTTCCATGCTTGACTCTTCATTGCTTTATTTTTTGATTGGAGGAATATTGCTTTACAATGTTGTGTTGGTTTCTGCCGTACAACAATGCAAATCAGCCGTAATTATTCGTATGTCACCTCCCCTCTTGAGCCTCCTTCCCATCTCCCTATCCCACCCAATCTGAGTCATCACTGAGCACCACGCTGGGCTCCTTGTGTTATACAGCAACTTCTCATCAGCTATCTTGGAGAAGGAAATGGCAACTCACTCCAGTATTCATGCCTGGAAAAGCCTATGGACATAGGACAGTGGGCTCCAGTCCATGGGGTTGAAAACAGTCAGGCATGACCTAATGAGTGAAAAACAACAATGTTCCATTCATACTTGACCCTTTAAAAAGTAGTGACTGCATGGCCCACTCTAAGGTGTGAGGATGAGGCAAATTCCAGTGTTTTTATATAATGGGATATTAGGCAATAAAAAAGGGGGGGAAAGTCATGCTACTGATAAAAAGAACAATGTAGTTGAATTTCAGAAATATGATGATGCATGGAGGAAGCCAGGCACAGAAGTGTACCTCCTGAAGGATTCATTTATATGAAATTCAAGGGTAGACAAAAGTAATCTATGGCCACTGAAAATAGAACAAATGACTGCCTCTGGGGAAGGGGCCTGATAACAAGAGTTACGAGGCAGTTCTCTGAGGTGATGAAATGTCCCATGTCCCCATTGGGATATATTCATTTGGAATGCTTCAGTTAACTGTAAACTTAAGGTGTTGATGTCACTTACATAAACATACTTCAGCTGAAATAATACACTGAAGAAGAATCTTTAGCATTTATTGTCAAAGAAGTCATTAATGGTCTTGGTAAGAGCAGCTTCAGTACAAATGTTGAGGCAGGACGTTTCCTGGATTTTTTTAATCAATACTTTTTATTGGAGTGCAGTTGATTTACGATGTTGTGTTAATTTCTGCTGTACAGCAAAGTGCTTCAGTTAACATATACATATATATATTCTTTTCTTATATTCTTTGTCATTACATTGTATCATAGAATATTGAATATAGTTCCCTGTGCTAGGCAATAGGACCTTGTGGTCTATTCATTCTACATACAAAAGCTTACATCTGATAATTCCAGCCTCCCACTTCATCCCTCCTCCAAGCTTTCCTGGCTCTTAAATTTCCCTAAAAGACCTGCAAGAATAGAATGGAGTGAGTGAAAGAACTTCTCTTGTTAAAGAAAGATCACTAATTAAACTTGAGAGATTAGAAGAGGACAGAGGACTGAAGATTTATGAAGGAAGAATAAATCAAACTGCATGAGCATGCAGCAAGAGTGCTGATCCTATAAAAGAACTAAAAATAGCTTACGCAGTATCCAGCTGCGAGAGCGATCCAACTGGAGGGGCAAATGCAAGGAGATGCTAGCGTTCCTGCGGCAGGCTTACCGCCAGACCCCAGCCCAGCAATCTCAGTCCACCTTACATCTTTTTACAGTGATATCCGGAGCTTTGCTAAGCCCCTGAAACACTCTAGTAAGACATAATCCCCTAATTTTTACAGCTTTGCAAGGACACACACAGGTACTAAGGAGTTGTAATTTTAGAAGCATGTGTAAAAGGACATGTAAAATAATATAGTGTATAACAGAAAAATCAGTACAGTTCTCACGTGATTGTCTAGTGAGCTGGTGGCTGCTTTTTACCTTACCTCATGTGATTTGAGAAATCCTCTAGAATATTAAAAAGAGAACAGAGAAGATCATTAAAAGAGTAGAGGGGAAAATAACTTCTCTGAGAACAAATTTGGAAAATATCCATCACACTGAAGGGAGAGAAATCGTAAAAGCCACTCTTTGTTGGAATACAAAATCTATTCTGCGTAAGAAATTAGAACTCTCAGAAAAACTGTTTAACTTCTGGAGCTCTGGGTAGAAACAGTATCTTAGCGAAGACACAAAAACACTGATGGAACAGTCAAAAAGACAAAGAAATAAGACCTTTCCTTTGTATATTTGTCCTTGGGTGGGAAAGGAATCAAGAATTCCTATACAAATGTTTTTTTCAGAACCTTTATATAAAATCTAGAACTATAAAAATAATAGCTAAAAACTGGGAGTTTAAGGCTCAGATACTCTTAAATCTTCTTCTTAAAAAAAAAAAAAATTGGTGGGACTAAGTATTTCATTACTAAAGCAAAATCCAGCCTCTGAAATTCTGAATTAAATGGAGAGGATTGTTAAAATATATGTACGCATGCTAAGCCGCTTCAGTTGTGTCTGAGACTGTGTGACCCCATGGACTGTAGCCCACCAGGTTCCTCTGTTCATGGAATTCCCCAGGCAAGAATCCTGGAGTGAGTCGCCATGCCCTCCTCCAGGGAACCTTCCTGAATTAGGGATCAAAGGCTCATCTCATTGGCAAGCTGGTTCTTTACCACTAGCGCCACCTGGGAAGGCTGTTAAGATATATACATGCTGGCAATTAATATGGGGGGTGAAGTCACTCAGTCGTGTCCGACTCTTTGCGACCCCATGGACTGTAACCTACGAGGCTTCTCCGTCCATGGGATTCTCCAGGCAAGAATACTGGAGTGGGTTGCCATTTCCTTCTCCAGAGGATCTTCCCGACCCAGGGATTGAACCCGGGTCTCCCGCATTGGAGGCAGACGCTTTAACCTCTGAGCCACCGGGGAAGCAATTAATATATTTCAGTGAAAAACAGAGAATGCAGATTTTACATTTAATTATGTCGAGTTTAATTAAATCCTTCCACCACATACCTTTTTCTTTTTGCAATCATTCATTCTATAAACATTTACTGAGGACCGATACTGTCTAGGTACTTGGTTTTCAGAGATGAACACACAAAATCTACTGTCAGATAACTCATTGTTTGCATTTTTCTGGATTTTTTCTTTTGGTCTTGTTTTTTACAATAGTATTTATTTCGAGACTGGGAAATGGAAAAGAGCTCCTCTTAGAATTCCTTCTAATCACATAATTTTATTAAACGTCTTGTTGCCAGTTCTGGAGATCAACATTGCTAACTCATTTACATTGGTAAGAGCTTAAATAAATATATAGTTATTGTTGGGCTTTGAGAAAGGATATTAGGTTACATACCTAGGGAGCTAAAGGCAATATAAAGAAGCATTTACGTCTGTTTTCCTATGGCATGGGGTTTTGATTCCAAAGAACTCCTGCACTTGTTATTTATTCAAGCTTTTATCCAACATCACAATACCAACTGGTTATTCATTCTGTGTATCTTTGCTTTCACTATTAAATGCATAATAAGTCTTTTAAGATGTTTCAAGATAAACTTGATATCTTTAGGTATCTGAAGAGTTACTCAGCAACTGAAGGTTAGTTTTCTCTGTATTTCCATCTTCATGTCTGCAGATAGACACAGAGGGCGAAATCTCCAACCAAGAAAGGGTGGTGGTGCCTTTTCAGTTCATGAAATTAGGAAATAATCTTTGCTGTAGATATTGATTTTAACCTATTGGTTATAACTACAAAATTGACTGTAACTACAAATACCATTTATAATGTATGAAGTACAAGTTCTAAACGGACTATAGGGAAATTGGTGAACAGAATCTTACCACGAGGCTCAAAGGTTTTGTCTTGATTATTTCTGAATCTACCATTTTTATTTATCTAAAGTTGTTTTACCTTGAGTGGGGTTGAGCTGGGCAAGCTTAAGACATTATCTGGCACTGTGATTTAAAATTCATTGAAGTTCTTTGTTTTCTTAAATTGTTTCCAGAAATAACTTCAGAGGCCATTAGGTAAAATCAACAAGAATATTCAACAAAGGAAAAACTGCCAGTATTAAAAGCCCCAAATTCTTTAGCTGGATTTGATGATGGGGTGGTGTAAGAGGTGAGATTTCATACACACACACACACACACGCACACTGCGTATTTGAAAATACTTCAGTGATTTGTCATTGCTATCAAATAACAGAAAACAGCTGCATTTAGTAAAGTGACAACTGGACTGCAATTGTAACTCTAGCTTTTCACTTGATACTTGGCTGGGGGGAGGGGAATCTTCCACCACATAAGATACAAAACTATGAGGAGCACCACGATTAGGAAACCCGTGAAGCTGTGAAATCAAGAGCTCATCATCTTGCAGTCTCTCCCTTGGCCCCTTCTCGCATCCTCTTCTCCAGCCAATGTTGATAAGTCTCTCCACCAGGTAATCAGCCTATCGCTTAGTAGGTACTCATATCTGGTTAAGAAAATACATAAGTGATCTTTTAAAATGTCCATTTCTAACATCTCTATGAAGCTTAATATGAAGGCAGCTGGAGCAGAGACGTCATTGGCAGAAGCACACAAGCTGAGGCTCCTTCCCTCTGCGCAGAGGGTGAGGCTCCTTCCCTGTGAGCACCCTGACTCAGGTGGCTGAGGGTCTGGAGCCTGGCCCACCTCTCCTCCCCCACTGCTCCAGCCTGCTGCTCTCTGACCATGCTTCAGCCAGCTTCATACCCTCCTTCTACCTCCTGGTACTAGAAAACACAACACGCATCCCAGTATCCCAATGGCCAGACCAGAATTTCCAGGGAGGATTCTGAAGGCCAGTCCTCCGGGACACACCATCCCCAGGACACAGCAGGACTGCCCCGCAGTGAACAGAACAAGTCCCCCACCACTTATGGTGTCTCCCGGCAACCAGAGTCCTACTTAAGGTTCACTCACTTGCATGGGTCAGAAAACTATCTTAAAGCAGTTGCAGCCAATTAAAGAACTGATTGGGTAACAGATATAAGGATGTACAGAACACCTAAACCTCAGGAAAGACAGGGGTGCATCCAGGCTGCCAAAGCCCAAGACTTAGATGTTTCCAAGACTCTTTTTTCATCAATTTGTTTTCACAGCAGCTGAAGTCTCTCTCATGGCAAACCATTCCGTCCTTGTTGCCGGAATCACGGAAACACAAGGAAAGCCTCTCCTGGGGAAAACCACCACCGTAACTTCTAACACTTCCCACAGGGGTCAACACTGTTGAAACTTCTAACATCATGGGTAAACTGTGCTTATTTTTAAATTTTGTTTACATGGAAATCATATAGGATGTCCTCTTTAGTATCTGCTACTTCCAGTTACTATTACGCTTTAGGGGTTCAAAATGCTTTATATTATTCAGTTCAGTTCAGTTGCTCAGTCGTGTCCGACTCTGTCCATCACCAACTCCAAGAGTTTACCCAAACTCATATCCATTGAGTCGGTGATACCATCCAACCATCTCATCCTCTGTCATCCCCTTCTCCTCCTGCTCTCAATCTTTCCCAGCATCAGGGTCTTTTCAAACGAGTCAGCTCTTCACATCAGGTGGCCAAAGTATTGGAGTTTCAGCTTCAGGATCAGTCCTTCCAATGAACACCCAGGACTGATCTCCTCTAGGATGGACTGGTTGGATCTCCTTGCAGTCCAAGGGACTCTCTAGAGTCTTCTCCAATACCACAGTTACTTGTCTAAATATAGAAATATTCTCTCCTTTGTTCCATTGTTGATGAAAATTTGGGATTGTTTTCATTTAGGACAAACAACACTTTGATGAACTTCCCTCGGGGGATGATAACACAGAGGAAGATGTTTCACTGGATACACGCCTAGGTGTGAAATTCCAGGTAAAGTGTGTTTGGCTTTATTGGACAGTACCAACTGGCTTTCTAAGGTGGTTTTATCAGTCTATACTCTTCCCAACAGTGAACAAGAATTTCAGTTCCTTCACGTCCCTATATACTACTTTTGGTGTTTTCAGGTTTTGTTTTGTTTGTTTGCTAATTCTGGTAGATATGTAGTGTTATCTGATTGAAGTCTGACTTGTGTTAGGTCATGGTTAATGAATGGAGAAGGAAATGGCAACCCACTCCAGTACTCTTCCTGGAAAATCCCATGGACGGAGGAGCCTGGTAGGCTACAGTCCATGGGGTCACAAAGAGTAGGACACGACTGAGTGACTTCACTACTTATGGTTAATGAAAGGGTTTTCCAAGTGGCTCAGTGGGTAAAGAATCTGCCCACCAATGCAGGACATGTAAGAGACAACGGGTTCGGTCCCTGGGTCACAAAGATCCCCTGGAGAAGGAAATGACAACTCACTCCAGTATTCTTGCCTGGAGAATCCCATGGAGAGAGGAGCCTGGTGGGCTACAGTCCATGGGGTCACACAGAGCTGGACACAACTGAGCGACCAGACAACAACAAACATCTGTGACTCCCCTGGTGGCTCAGATGGTAAAGCGTCTGCCTGCAATGTGGGAGACCTGAGTTCAAGCCCTGGGTCAGGAAGATCCCCTGGAGAGGGAAAGGGCCACCCACTCCAGTACTTTTGCCTGGAAAATTCCGTGGATGGAGGAGCCTGGTAGGCTTCAGTCCATGGGGTCTCAAAGAGACTGAGCGACTTCACTTTCACTTCTCTTTAATGTGTTTACTGGCGACAGAGTCCTTATTTTGCTAAATGTCTGCTAAATTTCCTGTGCCTCACATTACTAACTCCGATTGTCCATTTTTTTTCTTTCTTTCTTTTTATTTTGCTCCTTGTTATTTATACATTCTGGACACAAGCTTTTATTCCATTATGTGTATTGCTAAATCTCATGCTGTATGACCTGCAGGTTTACTCAGTTAATTAATTCTTTTGATTAATACATTTTTATTTTAATGAAACTGAAGTTATTAATCTTTTGCATTACGCCAGAATTTTACTTTCTGTTCAAGAGTTTTTTTGCTTACTCCATGGATACAAAAATATTTTCCTATGGCATTGTCTCAATGTTTTATTGTTTTGCCATCCTCGTGTGGATTTATAATCCACCTGGAATTGACTTTTCTATGCAATGCAGTATATAGTGCACTGATTTTATATACACTCTGCTGAGGGTCAATTTCTTGCAAGCACCAGTCACCTAATTGCATTTATTGAAATCACCATTCTTTCCCTATTACATAGTAAATCATGAATCAACGGGTCTGTATATATAGGTCTATATCTGAAATACGCATTGTTCTCTTAGTTTCTCATCTGTTCTTGCATCAGTATCATACTGTCTTAAGTCATTCACTTTGCGTGCTCAGTCGCTTCAGTCATGCCTGACTCTTTTGGACCCTATGGACTGCAGCCCGCCAGCCTCCTCTGTCCATGGGATTCTCTAGGCGAGAATACTGGAGTGGGTTGCCGTGTCCTCCTCCAGGGAATCTTCCCAACTCAGAGATCAAACCTAAGTCTCCTGTGTCTCCTGCACTGCAGGCAGACTCTTTACAGCTGAGCCACTGGGGAAGCCCAAAGTCGTTCACTTTAAGACTTTGTATTTATTAGTGTCCATCTTCCAATTTTGCATTTTTTCAATATTTTTCTTGGCTACTTGGAGCCCTTCTGCAGTATTCAATAAACTTTTGAAAGCTCTTGTTATTTTCCACCAAAGAAATAAGAAAAACTCTGCTAGAATCTAGACAGATTCTGCTAAGTCTATATATGAATGTTAGAGATAATTGATGTCTTTACAATATTGACACTTTTCATCCAAGAACATAGCTTAGCATTCCATTTCTAAACTCCATAAATGATTTCTTTATTAAATTTATTTTGAGAAGTTTGATTTTATGCTATTATAAATTGTCCTTTTAAACTCCATTTCTACTTGTTTTATTCTGGTGGAAAAATACAACCTACTTTTACACTGAATCTATATAAAGAGACCTTACTAAATTTGTTAATTCTAATAGATGATCTGGAAGTTATTTTGGATTTTCTACCACAACAATTTTAACGAAGGATTAAATCCATTTGACAGATACATTACGTTTGAAAAATTCTATTTTTTTTCTGAATACATGCTGAACTAAAAAAATTACAATCCATCTCATTGTATCACCTACATTTCCTAATTTTATTTAGCTAAACTAGTTTATGTTTTTAAATAATGTTGTTGTTTTTATCCATTCACTTATTTTCCTTTATTATTACATATAGGGTGTGTGGCCTTCAAGTTAAGGATTTAAAGCTATGTTAGTAATATGTAGTTGGTTTTTTTCTGTCAAAATTGCCAATTTTTATTTTATAATTGGAGAATTTAGGCCATTTACATTTACTGATATATTTGGATTTATGTCCCACATTTTACTATTTGTTTCATATTTTTCCCATGTTCTTTGCTTTTATTCTTTCTTTTTATCTTTTTTGGGATTAATTGGCAATTTTTTGCCAATATTGACTTGCATTATTTTTACCATTTGTATTGATTACCACAGATTAAAACCTGATTTTTAAATTTATTTTAGAATAATATAATTAGTAATTTTACTAAAGTGTATCTAGCTATAACTTATTTTATTATAACAGATACTGCATGCATATTGGTTATAATATACTAACGTGTAATAGTTACTTTGCTTCCCACACAACTCTTTATCCCACAGATTTTTTAAAAATTACATAGAACTTCTTCTCACCCTTATGCCATTGTGCATCTTAGTTTTCACATACTTTAAATCATGCTGGGTGATAGGTGACTATTGCTTCATATTCAGTATGTGTTTGTATTTTCTCATACGTTTACATGCTCGTCACTCTTCATTCCTTTTGGCATTTTCTTGTTTCCATCCAAAGACTTTTTATCTTTCTGAATGTTCTCATTTTAGTTTAAGGCAGTTCTAGATGAGAATTATTTTCATTTTTGCTCACTACAACCCATATCTTTTTTCCTTTTCTCTATCTTATACCCACCTTTTGGTCTTGAAAATGTTTGCTGGTTTATTTTCCAGTTCACCCAGTCTTTCTTCTGCTCTGCCCTCACTGTTGGAGACCCTGTCTTTTAACTTCTCAATTCCAATCTTGCATTTTTCAACTTTATTCTACATCATGGTTGTTTAAGGTCTGTTTATCATACTTTCATTAATTGGGTTATTTGTAAGTCTAATACTATTTTTTTTTTTTTTTACTCTTTTCTCTTGGTTCTGCTTTTTTGGTGTGATTGTTAATTTTTTATTGAGAGTTAGATTTTACCTATGGAAGACTGTTCTTCTCCTGCAGAAATGTTACAATATACCCTCTGGTGGTGAGATTCAGTTAAGGCACATCATTTTTATCAAAGTTAGGGCTAAGACAACTGAACTGGGCTGGAAGGTATCCTGGCGCCATCTCAGTCCTTCACTCATTCCTAGAACCTCACTCTCCAGCTGGTCCCACCCAAGGCCTGGGGTATCTAACAGAGAACCCTTTCTCCTTTGTTGTGCTTGAATAACATTTTTTTGATCTCCCAACAATTTCATAAAATTCTATTACTTTTTTCAGTGGCTTTCTGCTGAGCTTATCTTCTCAAGAATTCCACAAATGCCTCTAGGCAAAAAACATAAACTATAATACATCTCCAGATCCTTCATCTCACCCAGAATTGAGCTTCTCAATTCCAGCTGTTTTGAAGTCCTAAACTCCAGATTCTTTGTCTCCAGTCCTAAGATGCTGCCAGACATTCTGCTGGTACCTCTTATAAGCATTTCTCTGCCTGCAACTTTGGTTCTGACCTCTGGACAAACTGGTAACAGCTCAGAAAACAATGACTCTTGGGAAGGTCTCATGTATCTCTAAGGTCTTCTCTCTGGGACCTTGATCCTTCAATCTCTCATCACCTTGACAGCTCTCCAGGGCATTCAAATGGTTTAATGTAGTTTTCCTGCTTGTTCTCAAGTTGGCATGTTGATCTGCTTCAAGTTACTTCATAATAAATGAAAGCAGAAGTGTCAAGGCATATTTGATAAATAAAAATGTGTGCTTCTTGCATTCATTACTGTTGTTAATAGGTTCCTGTTACTTTTAATTCCAGAAAAATTAAGCTTTACACCATTTCACTAGACAAGGGTAAACGGCAATCTGGTGATTGGAAATTTACTCTCTAAATCACCCAAAAGTGTTGGTTGGAGTCAACAAGCAGCAAGACATGTTCATCTTTTACAGACATTGTATATTTGAAGTAGACACTAAGGTACTTGCTGCTGCTGCTAAGTCACTTCAGTCGTGTCCGACTCTGTGCGACCCCATAGACGGCTTGGCTGATCTCAAATGTTACAGCTTCCTGTGATCAGTCACTAGGATTGCTATGAAAACTAAAGCTCAACTTTGTTTTTTTGTTTTTCAAGTGGTAAATTTTTGACCATCTATAAAAGCCAGATGTGTAATCCTCGCACATCTCAAATACATTTTTGTCATTTTTATCAATATGAAATATGCAGTTTTCAGTCAAAATATACTAATCTCACACTTCTCAATTTATCTAAATTTAAAACTTTATATTCTTTACAGACATATGGAAGAAACTTTGTGCCCTTTATTTCACATGCCAAAAGACTTCTCAGTGTAAAACTAGTTTCATTCCATCAGTGATGAACATATAAAATCTATAAATAGGAAAATATTTTCCATGTTATATTTTACCTAAACATGTGTTCACATAGTATTAAATGTTTCTCTTTAGTACGTCTGGTCTTATGATTTTGAGAATTTGTGCAAATATCATATATCCGAGATCCAGTACTTTGTCCACCTGAAAGGAGGATCCAACCCATTGGAAAAGACCCTGATGCTGGGAAAGATTGAGGGCAGGAGGAGAAAGGGATGATAGAGGATGAGATGGTTGGATGGCATCACCGACTCAATGGACATGAGTTGGAGCAAACTCCGGGAGATGGTGATGGACAGGGAGGCCTGGTGTGCTGCAGTCTGTGGAGTTGCAAAGAGTCAGACACGACTGAGTGACTGAATGGCAACAATCACTGGATGAATTCAGGTGCTTGAAGCTCTATGATGAGGCTCCCATGTAACAAGGCTGGCTTAGGAAAATGTGGTCTTAGCATGAAACAGGAGAAGTCGAAATCTAGAGTGAGAGAAGGGCTGAGCCTACTTTGCTCAGCTGTGGTCAGGACTCACCCTGACTATGGTGTCCTGTTCAGTCCTCATTCATTCAGGGAAACATCAATGACAAGATAGAATACAGTATCTTAGGACAGTGAACGACTCTTAAAACCAAGTTTGCGTGGAATGGTTCACAGGGCCAAAAAGGAAGATACCTGTTCCCCATTCGTCTCACTTCTTGTTTTGTTTTGTTTTGTTTTTAAATCAGGGTACAGCTGCTCTACAATATTGTGTTGGTTTCTGCCATACACTGAAGTGAATCAGCTACATCATTTGCAGAGACGTGGATGGACCTATAGACTCTCATACAGAGTGGAGTAAGTTAAAAAGAGAAAAACAAACATCATGTATTAATGCATATATATGGAATCTAGAAAAATGATTCAGATGAACCTACCGCAGGGCAGGAATAGAAACATAGATGGAGAGAAAGGATGCATGGACACTGAGGGGAACGAGAGGGGGTGAACTGGGACACTGGACTGGCATATAATCTCACTCCTGACTGTCTTTAGATCAGCTTGCTTGAGGACACGCCCCCTCCACCCACAGAGATGAACGTTTGCCACTTGTGGCTGAGCTGAGACGATTCCGGCAGGATTCTCATCGCATCATCTCCCCTAGTTTCTCCCACAAAAGATGATCGTCCTTGACCACCCACACTTCTACATATTTAAAATGTAGCTATGTGACCTTGGTAAGTCACTTAACCTTCTTCTGCCTCTATTTCTTTATTTGTAAAATGGTATAAATAATGGTACCTACAGCACAGGATAGCTACAAGCATTAAATAAGTTATTATTTATAAAGTGTTTAAAGCTGTGTCTGGCACAGAGTAAACACATGCTGCATATGTGTTTGCTAAATAAACAGTATTTAACATCAACGAGTAAAAGTCAATGAAGCTTTTCCTTAAATGAATTATTAAGCAGCCATCAAGTGCCCCGTAGTCTCCCAGTGTGCCTCATCATTTTCTTCGACACATAGCAACTGAGAACTGGTTTCATCGAGGTAGTTACTAAATGCAGCAACATGAAGGAAAATTTTCTGAGAAGCATTTTCCTGGCTGAGCTTAAAGGTCTGCCTCTCAAACACTTCTGTTTTGGAGTACGACATTTTATAGCATGAATGGAAAAAACTGCCTGGAAGCTATAGTGTTTTTTTTTTTCTTTTTTACATAACACCCACTATTTGTACTTTACATTTCATAGTTTACAGAATGTTTGTTTTAAATAGTAATGGGGTTGCAAAAAGCCTGTCTGGTGTGCACCGTGCTCTGGGAATCACAGAACCTGAGAAAATCGGCGGTCTGTTGGTGTTTTTTCTTGGCTTCTGCTTTGCACACTTAGTTGAAGGGCTGTCAAAGTTGGCACAACTTAAATGTCATTTTTTAAATAACAGGATCTAGAGGCAGCTGAGGTTGTGTGCGTGTGCGTGTGCACGTATGCAAGTGGGTGCTAAAGATGCAAGAGTTTAGCAAATATCTTCATTTGACTGAATATGAAAATTAACTTAGACTTCACTTAAAATAAGTTGCTTTTCCCACCCTCCCGTAGGACTGGTTCCACTGAGTTCAGTCAAGGTGACACTAAAGAGAGGAGACTGCCAGGTAAGAGTGACATCACAAGAGGACCGTCCCGGGTTGGAGCCCCGCCTCTCCTTCATCCTTCCCCAACCCCCACCTTTTGTCCTTTGCTAGAACCTGAAATCTGTCCTTATTCCTCTTGGGAGGTCCATTTATGTGGAAGGCACATCTGGCCTAATTAGGCTGACAGGTGCTCCAGGTATGTTGGATGGAGTCCAGACATCACACGCACTGCCATGAACTTGGCAGTTTACCTTTTCATAAGCTCATCTTCAGGCTGCCTGTGAACTCGAGAAATGCATGTTTATTATTTGTTAATACATGTTCACTTTCTGCTTTGCTACTTACACCGTCATCAAAGACCACACTGGAAGGCTAAGGGCAGCTCCCTCATGCCAACTGGGGAACAGTAAGGACCCAGCTACCCATGTTTTATTTTGAAAACTGGGCTGAAAAGTATAACAGTAAGTGGTCCATGGTGGCTATGCAGAAAATGTTGAGGAAACAATCCCACTTTCAAGACTCATGTTAGCCTCCACAAAAACTCAGAATGGATGCTTTTGAATTGTGGTGCTGGAGAAGACTCTTGAGAGTCCCTTGGACTGCAAGGAGATCCAACCAGTCAATCCTCAAGGAAATCAGTCCTGAATATTCATTGAAAGGACTCATGCTGAAGCTGAAACTCCAATACTTTGGCCACCTGATGTGAAGAATGAGTACACTGGAAAAGATCCTGATGCTGGAAAAGATTGAGGGCAGGAGAAGAAGGCAGTGACAGAGGACGAGATGGTTGGATGGCATCACCAACTCAGTGGACATAAGTTTGAACAAACTCCAGGAGATAGTGAAGGACAGGGAAGCCTGACATGCTGCAGTCCATGGGGTCGTAAAGAGTCAGACGGGACTTAGTGAATGAACAACAACAGGCAGTAAAAGTGACTACACTTCCTGCCACTCCAGCCCCACCCAACAGAGGAGGGGGTCCTCAGATGCCCCACGCCCATCCGTTTCTCATCTGCATTCCTGTTCCTCCAGCAACAAGGTGATCAAAACCTTGGCACGTGCAGGCGGAAGGATCAGGTTGTAGCAACTCCCTGAGCCTATGTTTTAAACCGCCTGCATTAAATGCCTTTGTAGCTGGTTTCATCAATTCACATATAGTCTTCTTTCAGGAGAGTTCCATGTAGAAAAGCTGAGAATAAGGACTGTTTTTAGCTGCCTCTGCCCAAGCCCGAGACAGACTCATAAAAGCAAGGCAATTCCAAGAAGCCCTTCCAAGGGAAGATGGCTGGCGTCTTCCCACCACCCTCTCTGGAGAAGAAATGAAGTGAAATGAAAGTCGCTCAGTCATGTCCGACTCTTTGCAGCTCCGAGGACTATACAGTACATGGAATTCTCCAGGCCAGAATCCTAGTGTGGGTAGCCTTTCTCTTCTCCAGGGGATCTTCCCAAACCAGGGATCGAACCATCCTGTATTGCAGGCGGATTCTTTACCAGCTGAGCCACAAGGGAAGCCCAAGAATACTGGAGTGGGTAGCCTATCCCTTTTCCAGCAGATCTTCCCAACAAGGAGTTGAACTGGGGAAGAAGCATGTTTTATTTAACACATTACTGTTAGCCCTCTTGGAGGTTCTACTAACAGAATATTTGATTCTCTTGGGGGAGGGGATTTCCTTTTCCCAAGGAGCCACATCACTGCCCCAACTGGAGACAAAGGGAGTCTTTCAAAACTGAAGTTTCCTTCTATTTTCCAAGAACATCATCTTCCTTCAGCTGATATTTTCAATCGTGATGATTAAATTATCATTTCCTCCCTTATAATTCACCTTGACTCTGACTGGTCCCTGGAAGTACAGGCAGGAGACACCAAGTTCCTAATGCCACACCTCCTCCAGGAATTTAGCATTGAAAGGTACTTTGTCTTACAACATCGGTCCCATCATCCCACTACAGATTTAAGAAGTGCGCCAGCAATTACCTATCATGCATGTTTTGATCCATTTCCTAAAACAGATGAACAATAAAATTTGCAGTTGAACAAACAAAAAATTGTCTTTCCATTTGATGACAATAAAATATGTGCTTCTTGATCAAACACTATCCAAATAAGCGATTTTTTTTTTTTTACTTTTTCAAACCTGTGTACAAGTCAGGTCAAATGTCTATTTGAGTTTATATAAATACTAACTCAGTTCATTTGCTCAGTCGTGTCTGACTCTTTGCAATCCCATGGACTGCAGCACACCAAGCTTCCCTGTCCATCACCAACCCCCAGAGCTTGCTCAAGCTCATGTCCATCGAGTCAGTGATACCATCCAACCATGTTATACTCTGTCGTCCCCTTCTCCTCACACCTTCAATCTTTCCCAGCATCAGAGTCTTTTCCAATGAGTCAGTTCTTCGAATCAGGTGGCCAAGTATTGGAGCTTCAGCTATAGCATCAGTCCTTCCAATGAATATTCAGGACTGATTTCCTTTAAGATTGACTGGTTTGTCTCATACATCAAACCTGGACTGGCAATCTATTTCATATATGATAATATACATGTTTCAATGCTATTCTCTCAAATCATCCCACCCTTGCCTTCTCCACAGAGTCCAAAAGTCTGTTCTTTACATGTGTCTCTTTTGCTGTCTCTTATATAGAGTCATTGTTACCATCTTTCTAAATTCCATATATATGCGTTAATATACTCTATTGGTGTTTTTCTTTCTTACTTCACTCTGTATAATATGTTACAGTTTCATCCACCTCATTAGAACTGATTCAAATGCATTCTTTTTAATAGTTGAGTAATATTCCATTGTGTATAATTAGCCTCCAATTAAAATAAATTAATTTTTAAAAAACAACAACAACAACAACCAAAAAAAGACTGACTGGTTTGATCTCCTTACAGTCCCAGGGACTCTGAAGAGTCTTCTTCAATATCACAGTTCAAAAGTATCAATTCTTCCATACTTATCTTCCTTTATGGTCCAACTCTCACATCCATACATCACTACTGGAATACATAAATACTAATAACAATACAATAAAATTTTATGATCTAATCAGATGCTGTGCCATGAATATTAGTCACAGTCCAGGCACTGTGCATTTCTATCCACTGTAAATCATTCAGTGGAGCGGCAGGCTTGTTTCTAGCAACCCCTCACCCTTGACAGCTGTGGTACTGCCTTTTCCTTCCCTATTATTAATCCATGTGGCAGAGGACACCATCATCATGGGACCAGGAAACCCTTATGTTCCCCGAGCTTCTGGGTGTCCTTGTAGATGCTTTTTCCTCGCTGACTAAATGAGATAAACTGAGGTTACTTTGTGAGTCCCAGTGAATCAGGAGGGGTAATCCAGCACCTGCCAGAGGCTGGGGAAGATGATGACCAAGCTGCTAACACCTGCCTGGTCACTTGGTCCTCCTAGCCCGGGAGCGGACCTAGAGCTTCCAAAACCACAGTACTGGGAGGAGGGGCATGGTCAAGCAGCACGGCTTAGTGTCCTGTGTGTATGAAATAAACCCTGGTTTCCAACATGGGAAACCCTCTTCCTATCAAAGCTTGCATCAGTACTCTTCCTTTACAACTTTCTTAGGTCAATAGATTATATGGGCTTGTTGTCATTGGTGGCTCAGCTGATAAGGAGACTGCCTGCAGTGCAGGAGACCCTGGTATGATCCCTGGGTCAGGAAGATCCTCTGGAGAAGGGAATGGCAACCCACTCCAGTATTCTTGCCTAGAGAATTCCAAGGACAGACCATGGGGTTGTAAAAGAATCAGACGCAGCTGAGTGACTAACATTTTCTCACTTTCTTTACTTTTGTTCTCATGGTACCCTGTGTAAACTGCACACAACAGGAAGAGCTCTGACTAGATGTTTAAATAACCAGGATTTATTATAAAGATCATATCCAGGGCTTCCCTGGGGGCTCAGTGGTAAAGAATCCACCTGCCAATGAAAGAGACATGGATTTGATCCCTGGTCTGGGAAGATTCCACATGCCTCAGAGCTCCTAAGCCTGTGCACCACAACTATGAGCCTGTGCTCTAGAGCCTGGAAGTTGCAACTACCGAGCCCACGTGCTGCAGCTATTTAAGCCTGCACGCCCTAGAGCCCGTGCTCTGCAGCAAGAGAAGCCACGGCAATGAGAATCCCGAGCACCACAGCTAGAGAAAAGCCCATGCAGCAACCAAGACTCAGCACAGCCAAAAATAAACAGATAAATTTTAAAAAGATCATATCCAAATTTCATGAGCTGTGAGATTTGGGGAAAATCACTTCAATCTCCTGAGTCATTCTACTGACTTTCTAAAATGAAATCACAGTAACACCCACAATTCAGAGTTGCTGCAAAGGCCCATGAGAACACAAATCTTCGGAGCTTTGCAAGCTCTCAAGTCTAGGACCCGAGGCCAGAGAGCTGGGCGCCTCTGCCTGGTGGGCTAAGGGAAAGCCTGGGGACGCAGGCCCCAAGGTGCTTGCAGCCTTCAGAAGCTGTGGCCGGAAGGCAGAGAAGTGGGTTTTGCAATGTCATTCAGAGAGCTGAATCTAAGAGGCAGGGAGGACTGTAAGAGGCTTTTAAGATGTTTTACTAAAAAGGCAGGGAGGCAGCTGAACCACCCTGGTCCTAATACTAGAAGGTGCTGTGATGGGCACAGTGAGAAGTGACCTGTTTCAAACAGTGGCAGCTTCAAGAGTCAAGTGAATTTTCACAGTGTAAATGGTGTGAACTTGGGAAGACAGAGCAAGAAACAAGTTTGGGAGGAAAACACAAACAAAGAGGTACCACCCTTTCACATAGAGGATCCCTGAGCTCAGGAGCCATGTCCTACACAGTGCTCTGGATCCTCAAATGTGCAGACCTTGTAACCGATATGTGTTGAGCAAACAAAGATTGATAAGTTGCTTGAAGACCCTAAAATTACCCCCATTTTGTCAACTGCGTAACAGGGGTAGTCTGATTAAATGCTACTCTCCATAATACTTGGCCCTTGCATAGCTGGGATGTGACATTTTGCTCTCAAAATGTGTATCAAAAACATACAGTACAGAAAGGAAAAAAAGGAGAAAAATCTCTCCTCTTCTCTCCTTCTCTCGCCTCTGTTCCCTAAGTTCTTGAGAGAATTGTTGTTTAGTTGAGCATTTGTGTCCAACTCTTTGCGACTCTATGGACTGTGGCCCACCAGGCTCCTCTGTTCATGGGATTCTCCAGGCAAGAATACTGGAGTGGGTTACCATTTTCTTTTCAAGATCTTCTGACTCAGGGATCGAATCCATGTCTCCTATGCTAGTAGGAGGATTCTCTAGCTGAGAATGCATAACTGAATTCGAGAAGTTCAGTTGTGGCTGAAAAAAAATCCTCTAAGATGAAAACTGGTACTTTCAGTATTTCAAATTTGGAGACATTTTCCTTGATTTTTAAAAATATTGCTGTAGGCTCCTGTCCACGCCCCACTCCTAGCTGGTCTTCTAACCAGCTGCACTGCCTGCACCACCTAGCACAGAATGTCCAGGGCCGGGTGGACATGCATATTCATCTCCACCCCTTGGACCAGTCGGGTGATTTATCTTTTGCATCCTGCATCCCCTTATTGGGTTTATAAGTTATGCAATCATTCATTCTCTGTGTCAATTTCCTGTTCTCGTTTTGCAAATTCGTGCCATGCATCCACTTCTATTAATTCGGCACCCACATGGAGCTGAGATTTACCGTGTGGTCTGACATCTCTAGTTCAATTAAAATAAAACATCGGACCCACAGCTCTCTCCCTAGTACCCAAACTGTGTGGTTGTTCTTTGTGTCAAGCTGAGTCATTTCCTTAAAGCATGGGCTGCAGTTTTCTTCATCAGTAAAGTGGGAATCACAGCTGCAGTGTTTGCTTCTCATAAAGATGTTATAAACCTAAAGTAAAAAATAATTGTCATTGGCTTTTGTGCTTCAAGAAATTGCTTTCTTATAAAACTCGGGGTTGTCTGAGTGATAGGGATGTCCTATTGACCCACGGGCTTCTCCCAGGTGGCGCTAGTGGTAAAGAACCCACCTGCCCATGCAGGAAACTTGGGTTCAGTCCCTGGTTTGGGAAGGTCCCCTGGAGGAGGAAATGGCAACCCACTCCAGTATTCTTGCCTGGAGAATCCATGGACAGAGGAACCTGGAGGAGCCTCTGCTCAGAGGGGTTGCAAAGAGTTGGACAGTACTGATGCGACAGTACACACACACCCTCTCTGAAGAAAATGAAATGTACAACTTGAACCATGGAAAGGGCTATTTTAAAAAATGTTTACAACTGATATCATTAGTCAGGTAAACATGATCTAAGCCTGATGCATATATTTTAAATGTGTAATAGTGCTACCATAACCGCTGATGAAAGATAACTTTGTTCTGGTTAATACAAACAAGTTTATACACCTTGAGTACTTCTTTCAGGTTTTATTATGAAAATATTTTCTCCCTTGAATAAGGGATTAGTTGTCAGAAATCCGATATGTTCAGCTAGAGAAGGAATCTTGGTTTTCTGATGGAGGTGGATTTTCTGCTCAAGATCAGTCATAACTTGTTCCTATCCAAACACACAAGGAAGGGCTAAGGCACATTCTTCCTTAATGTTGCAGGGAAGCCAGTCCAGAATTTAAAGATGAATTGCCTCATTGTTCTGCTAACATACCGTAATTAACTTACCTCTCAGTTTAAATTACTAATTGGAGGATTCCTATCAAAGAGTGCAACTACTCCCCCTGTAGAGAGTGTTCACTTCCAAACAGGTTTCTGGGTTTCTCAGATGGCACTAATGGTAAACAGCTTGCCTGCCAATGCAGGAGTCACGGGTTTGATCCCTGAGTCAGGAAGATGCCCTGGAGGAGGGCATGGCAACCCACTCCGGTATTCTTGCCTGGGAAATCCCATGGGTAGTGGAGTCTGGTGGGTTGCAGTCCATGGGGTCGCAAAAAGAGTCGGACACGACTAAGCAATGAAATAGCAACAAAGATTATCTGAAGCAGCATCAAAAGGATGTTCATGTGGGAATAGGAGTTACCAGCACAAAGCTCCAGGTGCCTCTTTCGCTTGAAGGGCAGGACCCCATGCATCACTGTGGGACCTGAGTGACCACAACATCCCAAGGCCACAGGACCATAAGCTACGCTCAGAATTATGTGCAGTAAACCTCCCAGAGGCGCATGTCCTGTTTCATTTTGAACTCATGTCCCTCAGGGCCAAGTTCACTACCAAAATATCATCACCCTGCATTTCTGTAGCTAAACTTTAATGTGGGTAGCATACTGTGTTTCATATTGATGATGTCAGGACCCTGTCCCTCTCATACTTTTTTGTAGGTCATTATCAGATCTATCTTTGGAGAAGGAAATGGTGAAACACTCCAGTATTCTTACCTGGAAAATCCCTTGGACAGAGGAACCTGATGGACTACAGTCTATGGGGTCACAAAGAGTCAGACATGACTGAGCATCTAACACACACACACACACACACATACACACACACACACACATCAGATCTTAGTATCTGAGTTCCTATTTTTTACCAAAATGGCTCATCTCAGATACATTAATCCTTTTGTTCAGTGAATGTCCTTTATATTTAATGACTGAATGCATCAAGCTCCCTAAAATAGCTACATTGAGCAAAAATACTTAATATTTTAGCCAGTGTTTGTGCTGACTTGATCTCTTTGTAAAAAGGCAGAGAGGGACTTCCCTGGTGGTCCAGTGGTTAAGAATCCACCTTGCAAGGCAGGGGATGTGGGTTTGAACCCTGGTAGGGGAACTAAGATCTCGTATGCTGCAGACCAACTAAGCCCACGTGCCACAACTAAAATCTGACACAAATGAATAAATAATATTTTTTTATAAAAGCACAGAGAGGAAGTTGCACATATAAAGGGAAAGTCAGAGGCTACATGTCACCTTCACAGAAAGAGCACTGTGGCTTGCATTTTCCATTGTATCACACACACACACACACACACACACATGCCCACAGGCTCCAGGGGAGGGGTCGAGTGGCTGGTGGAGACGGCGGTCCCCAGTGGCACTACCTTTCCCTTTGTGGACACAGCGGGCAGGTGTCATGATTGGACCTAACTGCTTGAGTCTGGAACTCTGAAGGGCAAGTCAAAGACAGGGAGGCAGTGACGTGGAAGAAGACGAGGGGGAGAGGGGAGGCGGGGCTGCATGGGGGAACCTGAGCCGCTGCCGGGAGCCTCCCTCACTGCTGGGGTCTGGGGGTCCAGACCCCCTGCCCGCAGCTTGGCTCCTAGGAACTGAGAGGGAGACACCACGGAGAAAGCACACACCATTCTATTGATCCTCCACTCTATCACTCCTTGAGGGGTTTGTCTGCTTTTTTGTTTGAATGACATTGATCAGGGTTTCCTCCAGTGCATGTTCCAGGACACAAAGTTGGCACCAAGGAGAGGTGGCATGCCAGTCTTCACCTGGCTGTCACCCAACATGTACATGGCTCCTGGTGGAACACAGAACATACCTCACCCACAGTATTTAGGGCCAGATGCTTTCTGAATTTAAGACATTGCCAGAATTGGGATACATAAACCGCAAAGGTTACAAAAATTGAAGCAAAATTACCTGCCAAGGTATGGTACAAACCATGCAGTTTAAATTTCCTAAGAAGGTGGCTCAGATGGTAAAGTGTCTGCCTGCAATGCAGGAGACCCAGTTTCAATCCCTGGGTTGGGAAGATCTCTGGAGAAGGAAATGGCAACCCACTTCAGTACTCTTACTTGGAAAATTCCATCGATGAAGGAACCTGGTAGGCTACAGTCCATGGGGTTGCAAAGAGTTGGACACAACTGAGTGACGTCACAAGAAATAAACAGCTTTCAGCTGCATTGTTAAAAGACCTTTTATTCAGAATAAATATATCATAAAATCATGTAAATGTACTAAGGGTCTTTTTCATTCCTTTGAAAACATATGGGTTTATCTAAAAGGAGAAGATAAATCTGAATTGATACCCAAATCTATTTTAATTGCCAATTATTACACTGAAAATAAAAATTTGCATTGGGCACTATAAAAAGTAATGCTTGTTAAGCAGTGTTTATTCAAAGTAAATACTTTTTGATATACAGATGGGTTGTGACAAAATTCTGTCATCATGATTAAAATCTGCAGAAAACTAAGGAAGAGAAAAAGAGCCCTTTGAAAAAGATTCATCTATGGCCTCCATGTCCTACTGTTATGCCCTTATCTCCTTAACTTTTGTTTCCACTTGTACATGTAAGAATTATCTTCTTGACGGCAAAGATTTGTGTTCCATGAAATTGATTAGATGTTTTTAACAAGAAGCCATTTTTCACCCTTTCATTATTGCCTTCACAACACTGGACATCACATACAGGGTCACTACCCAGTCATTCATACTCTGGTCACTCACAGCATCACCACTCATCATTACGCCCTCTCAACATCATCAGCCACCTCAGCATCACCATCTCAGCCTCACCAACCATTACAGCATCACCATCTTAGCATCACTGACCATTTCAGCACCATCACAGCATCACCAGCTAAGGCAGCAACCCAGACCAACACCCCCCACCAACCATCACAGATGACCATACCATTAGAACCTCATCAGATCATCAGAACATCATCATACCATCAAAAATTGTCTTTTAATCAACTCAGGGATGATATCTTAAAATAGACTATAAGAAGAAATATCTATGGAACAATTAAGCACATTTTCTGGGAGTTCAGATGATACAGATAAGTGCTCTACAATTCTCTAAGAGGCTATAACAAAAAGTCTGGTCTGATACATAGATTCAGTTGATACCTTAATAAGAATTAAAAGAATAGAATATATTAATATAAGAGGGAAATGTCAAGAAAGGAGGTCAGAAATAATTAGAAAATATCACTGAGAAAAGGAAATGAGGTCTCAGAGCAGCTTAAATCACACAAACAATAAATGTTGCTCATTTCCTAGTTTTACCAGTTTGGGTACCCCAACCACGCCTGTCTTTATAATCCAGACAACTTGCTGCTAATCCAGTCTCCAAGACACCGTGTGCATGTGTTTTAAGTCTCTATCCACTTAGAACCACCCGTCTTGAATTACTCCATTACCTGCCAAGGTTTCTCCCCATACTTGATCCAGCTGTTGAAATCTAACAGCCAGAAGGGTGAGTCTGTTGGTGACGCTGCACCACTGTGTCCCTGAATCTTGCACAGAGCTCCCAGCCCCACCCAGATCTTCCCCAGCTTCGTTCAGAGCCAACAGGTGCATCTTCCAGGATCTTGTCATTTTAAATATTGCTCCTCTTCAGAAATTAGGTCTCCATCATTCATAAACTATATTTGTCATTAGGAATCTGAGTAAGAAACAAACTAATGTACAGTTAAAGCTATGATACTGATTTTAACTCTAATAGAAGTTTATTTCCTAGAGGCGGAAATGGCAACCCACTCTGGTATTCTTGCCTAGAGAATTTCATGGACAGAGAAGCCTGTTGGGTTACAGTCCATGGGGTCACAAAAAGAGTCAGACACAACTTAGCGACTAAGCACACACACAGGAGTTTATTTAAAGAAGTAAGACACTATCATCAAAATAAGAATGTCTTTAAATGTAAATAAATTGTAACAAATGTAAATAAATTGTATTTAAATTGCTGGGAAATAAAAAATTAGTTATGCCATTAGCATATTAAACACATTCTTTGTATTCTTTTCTTTGAAATGTTGACTTCATTAGAAGAAATACCAGATTTGCTTAAAAAAAAAAAAAAAGCACAGTTCATTCTAAATCAGATTTCACATGGGCCAGAATGTCTCAGGGAACAGGGAGGGGAAAGTCTGACAAAAATATCATCCACATGACTCTCTGGGTTTCCTCCTTTGACGTATTCAGACATTTCCTCACATGCATCTGCTCCATCATCTGTTGTAAAATACAAACCTACAGCCTGTGTGTAAACACAGCTCCAAAGATGACTGCAGTGATCCCCTCTCCAGGTCAGAAGTTTGGGTGTTCCATGACTGAGTTTGTGCTCAGCTGAGCTGGGTCCCGACCCCTCATTCAGGCTCTGCCCCGGACTCCAGATCGGCCAGCATGGAAAGAGCCCACTGAGAGCACGGTGCTGCCCGACACCCTCCCCTGTCCACACCATCTCGGTTCTAACATTACACAGTTACTCTATGTCCTGTCATCTTCCTTCTATCTGCACAGAAAGCTTCCCTCTCAGAAGGTGTCACCTCTCCTCACTGGGTCCCCAGAGACCAGTGTGGTACCCGACACAGAGTACCATTTGTTCAACTGTCAGTGACTCACGGAAGGGAAGAACGGATTCACAGACGGCTCACGCCCATCTCCTCATCGGATGTCTTCGCTCATCACAAAACTTCCATGACAACCCACTTCAAATAGCACACCCGAAAAACTGGGACTCTACACACTTAAAATAAGGTAATGGCGAGAATAAATTCCCCTCGAGTGAAATGAAGGGCCTGTCTCAAATGGTTTTTAGATTACTATAATTGCTTGTGCAGCACGGCTTATAAATCTGAACTGTCTACAGAAACGGAACCTTAACTCAGCAAGTGAACAAATTTACTTGGCATCATCTCAGGATGAAAAACAAAATTATAAGTAAAACGGAGAACCTGTTTGAATTTTGATACTCAAGTGTACTTTCTTATTAGGTGGGATCCTCAGTGTACTTTCCATATTAGAAAATGTTATGTCCTGAATACTTGACACGCCAGTACACTTTCTGAGTTGAAAAATAAGATTTATAGGTAAGGCAGAAAATTTGTCAAACATTTTGAACACCTAAAATATTACGAATGAATAACACGAGGGTAAATAGAAAAGAAAACGAAATGAGGCTGCTACTTGAGAAGATAAGGTTGTTGAGGATCCCTGGGTATGATCACCTTGCTACTAAGTAACAGGAATGATACAGGTTAGGACGACTTGAATTGCCTTGGCACTTAAATAAATTCGTGGGGGGTTACATGTGTTTATCTAATAACTAAAACTTCTCTGTTTAAATAGAAAATGGTCACAAACTATTTCTTTTTATCTTGGAAGGCAGAAAAATGGCATGTGAGAGCAGGCCCTGAAAACAGTCCCTGCATAAGTGAATAAACACCCTTATCTTCCCTGCGGTAATGGACGTGCCAGGGGATCTCCTTGTGACACTGGAAATCATTCATCCAGTGTGCTCTTAAACCCACCATTGTTTCCTGATTTTTGATGGTTTTCCCTAAAAGTATTAGCTAACCTATCGGACTGATTCACAATGAGAAAATGAATTCATCACCTCTCCCCATCTCTCTCCAATCAGTTCTCCCCCTACCTAAATGTATGTAGTTAATGAGAACAGAGAGGAAAAGCTCAGACTCTGTATTTAAGAATGATTCTCAGGTCTGAGAAACTGTCCTAGGGCAGAGGAGCCTCAAAGGATAACATGACTCCATGTAACGTTGGATCCTGGAGCAGAGTGGTTGGTAGAAACCAAGGAAATCAGAACAGAGAACTTCATTTAAGGACAGCGCATCAGTATTGGTTCATTTACTGTAACAAACATGTCATCATAATTAACATCTTCTAAGAGATTAAGAATGGGGAAGTGATCCTGGTGTAGGAACTCAAGACTACCTTCTCAACTTCTCTGTGGATTTGTCAATTCTAAAATTAAAATCATTAAGAAATGTTTTCTCCTACTGACTCAATGGGTTTCCCTCATAGCTCAGTCAGTAAAGCATCTGCCTGCAATGCAGAATACCTAGATTCAATTCCTGGGTCAGGAAGATCCCCGGAGAAGGAAATGGCAATCCACTCCAGTATTCTTGCCTGGAAAATCCCATGGACAGAGGAGCTTGGCGGGCTACAGTCCATAGGATTGTAAGACTTGCAAGAGTCGGACATGACTTAGTGACTAAATCACCACCACTGACTCAATGATTTTAGCCCAGATGAAATATTTTTAGGATATTCTGCTACAGTCAAAATTAGCCTAGAGTTTTACAAACTCTCATTAATTAAGATCTAGGATGGAACTTCTGACAAATGTCTCCTTCCTTTGATTTTATAAAATAGTATATTTTCTATGCTTATGTTCATGCAAAGAATAAGGCATGGAGATGAAATGTGCTGGCAAAATTCACTAAAATGTTGTAAAACATTTTGAGCTGCTAAACCTAAAATAATTATGAATGAAATTTAGGAATTACACAAAACAGTTTCTTCCAGGGGACCCTATACTGTGGAAATGGCTCATTTTTAATAATATTCCTTGCATTCAATAGCTGACAATGGGAGGAAATCACTATATTAAAACTAAATGGGGGGGAGGTCCATGACAGTGAGAAGTACACGACTTCACAAGGTCATAAATGGGCCAGGAGTTGCTTTGGGGGACACAATGCCCTAGAAACTGAACAATTACGGGAATAAAAAATGACCAGAGCCTTTATGAGTCATTTATCAAATGATTCTGCAAAACGATTTATTTCTAAAATCTTTCTCTCAGGTACTAAAAAATACCTAACATAGCTATGGATGAAGAGGAAAACAGAATGTGTATATACACGTATGGAATTTTTAATATTTTAGTCTCACAAAATTCATACAAGTGAGGGGTCTGCATTTTTCTTTTATTCAAGAAATATGCTTTCCATATAATCTAATGGAATTATGTGTGCCTATATCCCTGTGTCTAGTCAAAGCTATGGCTTTTCCAGTAGTCATGTACGGATGTGAGAGCTGGACCATAAAGAAGGCTGAGAGCCAAAGAATTGATGGTTTCAAACTGTGGTGCTGGAGAAGACTTGAGAAGCCTTGGATCTTCAAACCAGTCCATCCTAAAGGAAATCAACCCTGAATATTCATTGGAAGGACTGATGCTGAAGCTGAAGCTCCAATACTTTGGCCACCTGATGCAAAGAGGCGACTCTTTAGAAAAGACTCTGATGCTGGAAAAGATCGAAGGCAAAAGGAGAAGGGGACTACAGCGGATGAGATGGTTGGATGGCAGCACCAACTAGATGGACATGACTTTGAGCAAACTCCTGCAGATACTGAAGCCTGCCATGCTGCAGCCGATGGGGTCACAGAGAGTCTGACACGACTTAGCAACAGAACAACATACCCCTTTGTGCATGTGTGTGTGTGCATGTGTGTGTTTAGGAGCAGGTCACAAGTGCAGACTCACAGATACACCAAGAAAACTCTGGACCACAAATGCATCAGGGACTGTGAGTGTCCATGCCCTCAGGCTGCAGAGTCAGGTTATCATTTTGGGGCTGTCTGGATTTCTCACCCCCTCCTGGAGGAAGAATTGTGTAGTCTCTTCCTTGTGCTTAGATTTGTGAGAAGTAGCTCTAAAGTTTCCCTGAGAAAGCAGACAGTATATTTAATTCAATACGTTAACACACATTACACATTTTGAAATGGATCTGTGCTAATGGTTGGTTCCCGTCAGTGCCCTCCAGGGCAGCTGGCTCCGTGAAACGGTTTCTGACACACAGGAATCTGTGGAAACCCGGCCTGGAGACACATGAGCCCATGTAGCCCACTCCACCTGACAGCCTGTTTGCAAGTAGAGACACTCAGAGGTCAAGATCAGCTCACCCCACGTTGTGATTCGTGGAGCATGGAAGGAGGAGGGGTTGGGGGCCGGGGCATCTGTGGGAGGGCACATTAGTGAGGAGTTTCCCATGTGGAGATGAGGAACTGAATGTCCTAAATCCTTTCCACTGGGGCTTCCTCTGGTGTAAAGGGGGGATTTGAACATGAAAAGAACGTGAATTGTTCATTTCTACAAGGTGTACAGGGCCCAGATTCCAGCCCTTCACAACCACTTGAAACAGGGCTCCAGACAGGAAAATGAAGCCCACTCAGGAGGGGCTGCTCTTCTGAGCACCCTCAGTTTCTTACAAAAGGGTTTGAATGACCTATCCTCAATCCCATATATGCATGCTGAATTACAGCACCCCCACTCCTGTCTCTAGCATCTGCACATCAGCCTAGAGGCCAGACCAAACTATTTCTGCAGTGTGGAGCCTGCCCTTGGATGATGGGTCGTGTGTGTCGAATCCACACCAAACACATGACAAATGGAGCTCGGACAGGCCAAGATGTGAAAAAACTACTGGAAAGCACACATGTAGTTCTTGAAAGAAAGGAGAAAAACAACCAGCAAGCTTCCATCCCCAGCAGAGAGAGAGTCCAGCAGAAAGCACATTTCATTAAACCCTCCCAGGCTCCACTGAAATCTGGATCTGGTTTATTCCTAGAGATGGCCCAGGTCGCCCCACAGCAGGAGTGATTATGGTGGTGACTTCCCCCGCTTCTCATATCACGCAGATCATAAATGACTACTAGCGCAAACAAACCACGATTCTGCTTGTGCTTAGTCACTGCAGTCATGTTTGATTCTTTGCGACCCCATGGAACCCGACAGGCTCCTTTGTCCATAGGATTTCCCAGGCAAGAATACTGGAGTGGATTGCCATGCCCTCTTCCAGGGATCTTCCTGACTCAGGAATCAAACCCATGTCTCCTTCACTGCAGATGGATTCTTGACCCACTGAACCATCATGGAAGCCCAAAGTTCCACATCTCTGTTAAGGAAGCACAAGGGTCTGGGCCCTGGTTCTCCCTGGATCTTGCCAACCCTGCCCACCTTCCCCAGACCCCAGCCTGCATCTTCATGTCCTAATGGGACATAACAAATGAACTGAACTCCGAGGCCATGGGGCTCATGCTTACTCTCGTAATGATTTTAAAATGTGTGGCTGCATCTTGAGAAAGAACAGACCTTGACATAATATCCGTTATCAAGCAGCCGTAATTGACACAGAGACAGGCCGCGCTTTCCACGGGTTGTAATGAATCTGCTGGGCTGACCCCAAAGCCTGCACTTCTGAGCGCCCTCGACTCTTGCCCCAATGCTCTGTCATCTGCTGCGGGGGAGATGAATTACGGATGAGGTACTAATGATGCATTTCATCACCTGTTTACCTTCCGTGATCAGCGGCCCTCCTTTAATTTACCACAAAGACATTTTTTGAAGCTACTGTCAGTTCAGAGGGCCTCTTGTTTGAAGTGGTTATAAAATAACACATACCTGGGAAAACTTGGCTTCGAGGTTCTGGTACTAGAATTCTACAAGAAGGGAAGGAGAGAGAGAAAAAAAATCTGGGTTTTCTAAACAGGAGAGAAAAGGTTAATGCTGGTGACCTCTTCCATTAGTAGGTTTTACTTCTCTAATGAGCACCAAGAAAGTCAGCCCATCAGAATACATTCTCTTAACTTAGAATCAACACTGAAGAAATGTCCCACAAGCTCCGTGCTGCACTTCACATCAGCATCCATTCTTGAACAGGTGGTGGGTTACAGAAGCACCATCCCAGCAAAGACATATCATCGCAACATTGAGTGGCTTTGGCAACCACTTATCCTGCTGCATATTTTTTTTATCTTTATGTCATTTTATTTCCACTGAATTTCCTCGTCTGAAACGTGGAGAAGAAAACGCCCATCCCATCTGATTGTCGTGCAAATAATAAAACAAAATCAGAAAATGGCTTTATACTCGGTGGTACCCAGTAAACAGATGGGCTTCCCAGGTGGCTCAGTGGTAAAGAACCCACCTGCCAATGCAGGAGAGCTGAGTTCGATCCCTAGGTCAGGAAGATCCCCTGGAGAAGGAAATGGCAACCCACTCCAGTATTCTTACCTGGGAAATCCCATTGACCAAGGAGCCTGGCAGGCTACAGCCCATGGGGCTGTAAAAGAGTTGGACACGACTGAGTGACTGAACAACACCGAGTAAGCAATTTTTCTTTCTATTCCATTTTAACAGCTATTTGTATTCAGTCCTATTTATTTCAAATCAATAGTATTTCTGCTGCAAGGGATAGAAAACATCAAGGAACTATGGTAACAAAACAACTATAAGGTGGAATAAACAAGTATTTTCTCTAAGAACTTTCAGTTCAGTTCAGTCGCTCAGTCATGTCTGACTCGTTGCGACCCCATGGACTGCAGCACACCAGGTTTCTCTGTCTATCACCAACTCCCAGAGCCTAATCAAACTCATGTCCATTGAGTCAGTGATGTTATCCAACCATCTCGTCCTCTGTCATCCCCTTCTCCTCCTGCCCTCAATCTTTCCCAGCATCAGGGTCTTTTCCAATGAGTCAGTCCGTCGCATCAGGTGGCCAAAGTATTGGAGTTTCAGATTCAGCATCAGTCCTTTCAATGAATATTCAAGACTGATTTCCTTTAGGATTGATTAGTTTGATCTCCTTGCAGTCCAGGGGACTCTCAAGAGTCTTCTCCTGCTGGAAGCCAGCATGAGGAATCCCACCCGTGACATGGTCATGTGGCAGAGATTTGATGGGCAAGGACGAGTCATATCTCAGGTTTTCTCCCTGGCATTTCCTGAGCATGTACCCCCCCAAAAATAAGAATCTGCCTGCTTTTCCACTCTTCTGACAGTCTCTGGAAAAAGTCAATTCAGGGCTTTAGTCTTCTGCATTTGAAAGGGTGTTTCAATCCAAAAACCTCTCTGATGGCTTTCTAGCCTGCCTGCAGGATGCGTACAGCTGCACATGTGATTGTTTGAGGCCTCCCAACCTTGGAAGGCACAGGAAGCTTAAAACATCCTAGGAATGTAGGGGCTTCTGAGAAGTCATAATCATTAGAATAGGACTGATTAAAGGTTTCATTTGTTGAGCCAATACCTGCTGCCAAATTTTCATATCTTATATAGTTGGTATATAGAAAAATAGGTAGTAGACCTGGTATTAGCAATATTAGATCTTTGAGTTAAATACTTTATTATAACTCTCTGCACCTTTGTCCTACAGGAATGTAACTTTATTTAGTATTTTGAGGGTAATGCAGAGTAAAGAAAAAAACTTCTAGGGAAAAGGAGTTTTCTGGTTGATAGACAATTACCCAGGAAAAGAGCCATAAAAATGTTAACAGGCCTCTTGGACAGAAGATAGTGTAAACCACCTGAGACCTTTTGTAAACGGGAGGGTATGCAAAAAAGAAAGCCTTGTCTCAATGAGGGTCAGGACTGCTGCCCCTGCATAACTCTGCTTATTCCATTATGTACAACTTGGGGTATATAAGCTGATTTTGAAAACTAAAGTTTTCGGAGTCTTGCACCGATGCTGGGCTTCCCCCGTGTCTCTTATTTTCTCTAATTTCAGGCTGAATTCCCATCTGAGGCGTGGACGCTCGCCATGTCTACTTGTTTGTCCTGGCTTCTAAGATCTGTAAGAGAGAGTCCAGGGCGGAGCCCTCTCCGATATTCAAACGGACGCCGGTGGCCTAACGTAGATGGTGCAAGCTCCTTGTCTGGAACTTTATTGGCTTTCCACGTAAACCAAGTTATTCAGCCTCCTTTTCTCCATCTAAAATTTTCCTACTACACTATTTCTTCCTAATCTAATCTTATATTTCTAAATAAATAAGTTTTTCCTCACCCACGCTGTCCCCACTTCGAATAACCCTGGATCCACCGGGGCTGGACCCCGGCATTCTCCAACACAGTTCAAAAGCATCAGCTCTTAGGCATTCAACTTTCTTTATGGTCCAACTCTCACATCCATACATGGCTACTGGAAAAACCATAGCTTTGACTAGATAGACCTTTGTTGGCAAAGTAATGTCTCTGCTTTTTAATACTCTGTCTATGTTGGTCATAGCTTTTCATCAAAGGAACAAGCATCTTTTAATTTCTTCACTGCAGTCACCATCTGCAGTGATTTTGGAGCCCAAGAAAACAAAGTCTCTCACTGTTTCCATTGTTTCTCCATCTATTTGCCATGAAGTGATGGGACCAGACGCCATGATCTTCATTTTTTGAATGTTGAGTTTTAAGCCAGCTTTTTCACTCTCCTCTTTCACTTTCAAGAAACTCTTTGGTTCTTTTCACTTTCTGCCATAAGGGTGGTGTCATCTGTGTATCTGAGGTTATTGATATTTCTCCAGGCAATCTTTATTCTAGCTTGTGCTTCACCCAGCCTGGCATTTCTCATGATGTACTCTGCATATAAGTTAAATATGCAGGGTGACAATATACAGCCTTGACGTACTCCTTTTCCTATTTGGAACCATGTCCATGTCTAGTTCTAACTGTTGCTTTCTTGACCTGCATACAGATTTCTCAGGAGACAAGTAAGGTGATCTGGTATTCCCATCTCTTTAAGAATTTTCCACAGTTTGTTGTGATCTACACAGTCAAAAGTTTGGCGTAATCAATAAAGCAGAAGTAGATGTTTTGCTGGAATTCTCTTGCTTTTTCTATGATCCAATGGGTGTTGGCAATTTGATCTCTGGTTCCTCTGCCTTTTCTAAATCCAGCTTGAACATCTGGAAGTTTACGGTTCAGGTACTGTTGAAACCTGGCTTGGAGAATTTTGAGCATTACTTTGCTAGCATGTGAGATGAGTGTAATAGTGTGTTAGTTTGAACATTCTTTGGCATTGCCCTTCTTTGCAACTGGAATGAAAACTCACCTTTTGTAGTCCTGTGGCCACTGCTGAGTTTTCAAAATTTGCTGACATACTGAGTGCAGCACTTTCACAGCATCATCTTTTAGGATTTAAATTAACTCAACTAGAATTTCATCACCTCCACTAGCTTTGTTCATGGTGATTCTTCCTAAGGCCCACTTGACTTCACATTCCAGGATGTCTAGCTCTTGGTGAGTGATCACACCATCATGGTTTAGCTCTTGGTGAGTGATCACACCATCATGGTTATCTGGTTCATGAAGATCTTTTCTGTATAGTTCCGTGTACTGTTGCCACCTCTTCTTAATATCTTCTACTTCTGTTAGGTCCATACCATTTCTGTCCTTTATTGTGCCGATCTTTGCATGAAATGTTCCCTTGGTATCTCTCATTTTCTTGAAGAGATCTCTAGTCTTTCCCATTCTATTGTTTTCCCTATTTCTTTGCATTGATCACTTAGGAAGGCTTTCTTATGTCTCCTTGCTATTCTAAGAACTTTATTTCCTGCTTATTTCAAGTTTAACCCTGTTTCCTTTTCCCATTCTTCACTCATTTTTACATAAAGATATTCATATTAAACATCACAAAATTCAATTTAATATGTCCTAATTTTGAATCCTAATGTGATTTACTCCTGACAAAAGTCACAACATTGCAGAGTTTATAATTGCCTCCCACATAGAATCTAAACTCTACCTGGTGGGTGAAGCTGTTTGCAATTACTGACCACATCATGTGTGTTCGGTTGCTAAGTTATGTCCAATTGCTAAGTTGTAGACACAACTCTACAACATCCTGGAATATGAAGTCAAGTGGGCCTTAGGAAGTAGCACCATGAACAAAACTAGTGGAGGTGATGAAATTCTAGTTGAGCTAATTCAAATCCTAAAAGATGATGCTGTGAAAGTGCTGCACTCAATATGTCAGCAAATTTTGACAGTCCACAGAGTTGCAGAGTTGTAGACTCTGCAACTCTGTGGACTGTAGCCCACCAGGTTCCTCTGGACTTATCCTGGTAAGAATACTGGAGTGGGTTGACATTTCCTCCTTCAGGACTGTCAGCAGACACTAAAATTACATATGACGGAACTCAGCTCAAACCAGCCTGGTCTGGTGGGGGATGTATTGGCCCCCTTGCCTAAGAAAGGAGCAGGCTGCCTTGGGCATGCAGGGATTCAGGAATGCACACGTTCCCCCAGGAAACTCTCTCTTCTTCACCTCCATGCTCTGTTTTCTGTTTGTTTGGCTTCCTTTTCAGATGGGCTTACTCTATAGGTTGGCAAGGTGGCCGAGTGGCAGTTCTAGGCTTACAAGATCCCTACAGCCAGAAAATTCAGTGAGAAGAAATCATCTTTTTCAGGAATTTCCAGCCAAAGCCTCAGAAAGGTGGTGCCTGGTCCAGTTGGCTGGTCCCTTCCCTGAACCAATTACTGCAGCCAGCTTGGTACAGACTCTGATACATGGCCCCTTTTATGGACCATGGGGGAAGGAGGCCAAGCACATCAACCAGCTTATACAGGTTTCCACAAAGATGTGTTCGGTTACGAGGAAGATGATGACAGAGACCGTAGTGACTAGTCCATGACATCCTCATCTTGTCAGGTCCTGAAGCTGATCTGGCTCTCACCCTCATTGCTCCTTGGATATAACCTCTCGGGGAGGAGGCACCATGGTCTTCTCTGACCTTCTCTAGGGAGCCCACCCTCTACCTCCCAACGCTGTCTTGTAACCTGCATTCTTACTCTTTGCCCCGTTCTCCTTCCTCAATCCCTGGCCAGGGGCTAAGATCCCACGTGTTGCATAGCACAGCCAAAAAAAAAAAAAAAAAACCTCGAAGAAAATACAGATATGATTTACCAAACCTGATTTACTGTGGGGCAACTATGCACTGGAGTATAACAGGGAGATTTTCTTCAAAACAAAATTAAAAAAAAACAAAAACAAAAACACAGGATCTTAATTACTCATTTCTGACCTCCAGTTTCAATTAATGGAAGGCTTCACTCTATAAACAGTCCAGTAAGTGACCAAGTACCCACTTATCAATCCATCTTCACAGTCATTTATCAACCTATTGGTTAAGCCTGTTTATCATTCCTTGTAATCTTAGTCCCCTTATAGTGGATCTAATTATATCTTTAAAGCATGATCTACTGTGTACACTAGTGAAGTCCCAAATTATTGTTACCCAAATGTGGGCTATTTCCACTGCTTAGCAAAGTTAATGGGAGTTTGGGAAGGATTCTAAAGGAGATTTAATTAAATCCTTCCGTTTAGCTTGTCCTTGGCATTTCTTATGAGTTGGTTGTGGTAGAATACTGCAGTTAGGGCTAAAATAAAATCTAGAGCCTGTCTGTAGATTTCATTTAATTATATTACTGCTTCCATGATGAACATGGAAATTAGGTGTTGACTGGAGAATCTGAATCACAAAGAATGACCTCTAAATAAAAGAGCTCTTAAAAACTCTAATTTGATGTTTGGTTGAAAGATGCTAAAAATAAAATTAAAACTAGCCTCTTTCACGGAGAAGGCAATGGCACCCCACTCCAGTACTCTTGCCTGGAAAATCCATGGACGGAGGAGCCTGGTGGGCTGCAGTCCATGGGGTCGCTAAGAGTTGGACACAACTCAGCGACTTCACTTTCACTTTTCACTTTCATGCATTGGAGAAGGAAATGGCAACCCACTCCAGTGTTCTTGCCTGGAGAATCCCAGGGACGGCGGAGCCAGGTGGGCTGCCGTCTATGGGGTCGCACAGAGTCGGACACGACTGAAGCGACTTAGCAGCCTCTTTCAGGGGAAATATTAAAGTATCATCATCGAGCCAGCAAAAGTACTCTTTAAAAGAGCATGCCAGCTACACAGCTTTTAAACTTACGTTTTAAATATTTGGTTCTTCTAGAGGTAAACAGTTAATGTAATCCTTTAAAAATGATTCTCGGTGTTAAATGGCCTTGAATCTCCTTCGTTATATATTTATGAGTGTTGGTTCATAGAGGCCTCACCTTCCTGATCATAAAACTTAGACTTAACAGGGAAATAAATAAGGTTAGTGGCCTGAAGATGAAGCTAAGGCATTTTAACTTAGCTTTTTGAAAAAACGTCACTTTGACATGGTCACATGCTAAAATATATTTTCCATAAGTTATGTAGAGCACAAGCATTAATTTTCTGTTCGTTTTTGTATGTCTGTCTTCCATACCCATACATAGGGCTACTGGTCACTAAAGGAAGAAAATAATTTTTCTACTTCCGAAACTTGTGCCCAACATGGTGACAGAGAATTACATTCTTCAACCTTCTGGTAGTCATGAAAATCCATTACTTGCCAGTGGAGAAACTGATTTACTTGTAGTTGTTCATACCGTATATCTAACTAACTTCTTCAGAGCCATGTCCAGCCCTGAGTATGAATTTCTACTGTATCAGCTACAGTGTGGATTACCTGGAAAGCAATGGAAATTAAGCTTTACCAAACAGAACTCCAGGCTGGTTCATGTAACCATTTAGAAGTTAGATGAGATGCAAAGAGTAAATTTTTCCTCTTAATTGATTATTTCCTGCAGTTCATCACTTTCCTCTCTCACAAAGAAATCTACCCTCAATGCCAACCCTGTATGTAACCAAACATCTCTGTCTCAATACGTCAGTAATATTTTCCCCATTAACGAATTCCATTAGACTTTTTAAAAATTATTAACTTTTCTACAGAATAAATAAAAGTTGTGACAGCAAATGCTATAATGCATTATGTCAATAAATAGTTTAACATGAATTATACTTTAAACTCAGGGATGAACACTTATTCTTGATGACTTTCTTTCAACACAACAATACTTACCCCATTTTCAGACAATTTTAGCATCTCAAAGGATTTGTCCTCTTACTTTTTTTTCTACTAGGTTATGGGTTCATTCCTACAACTCTATAGAAAGATAAATTGTAAAAGCAACAGGAGGTTAGTTATGAGATGTGAGTCCTGCCAATTTCACCTCTGTGCCTTAAAATATTAATTTCTTTGGATTTCAGATTTCTTATGCCCCATCTAAGTAGGCTGGACTAGATGTCCGATTGACTGCTTTTTCAGAACCACAATTCTTTATGCTATCTTTTCTTCCTCTGTAACAGCTATACTTCTACATATGCTTTTGTGCTTAGTGGATTGTAGTTATTAATAATAATAAAATATTAATAAAACATATTTACTTTTTATTCATCAATAATAGATATATGTCTGTCTACCTAACTAACTAATCAGGATTTCCTATGAAGATGAAATGACTCTCCCTGGTACCTGGTGATATAGTGGTTAGGATTCAGCACTCTGACCACCACTGTCCAGGTTCAATTTCTGGTCAGGGAAGACTTTCTCAGGGACTTCCCAGGTGGTGCTAGTGGTAAAGAATGTGCCTGCCAATGTAGGAGACTAGAAGAGACATAGTTTCAACCCCTTAGGTTGGGAAGATCCCCTGGAGGAGGGCATGGCAACCCACTCCAGTATTCTTGCCTGGAGAATCCCAGGACAGAGGAACCCGGCAGGTTATAGTCCATGAGGTCTCAAAGAGTTGGACACAACTGAAATGACTAAGCACGCACACATGAAGGTGAAATAATCATTGTCATCATTCTTAACTGAGGTGATTTTAGTCAAAAGTAGGAAGTCTTGATATTTTTAGTCTGACCACATTACCCTAGAGCATTTAGAAACCAACTTACAGCTGTGTGTATTGTTATAACCATTTCAACAGGAGCTATTTCACCAGATGATCTCTCAGACTCTTTCCAACAGTGATGTTCAATCACTCACAACCAACATGATCAACACCATTATGTTCAATCCATTACGTGCCATCCTGCCACGTGGACTTGAACAAGGAGAGAACGGCTATGCCATCCATTGTGGCAAAGATCACGTACAGATTAAGTCTTTCTGCCTTTCCATGGATTTACTGCAGTGAATGTCAAAGACAAAGACAAGTGCCTGAGATTCATCAGACAGTAGAACTGGTCACAATATCCCAGGAACCAGCCACATCTATGGAACATCTTCAGCAGCATACACACTTGTATGCACTGTGGGATCTGATCTCTAGCAACTATTTGGGCAAACAAGACATATACAGCTTTTTAAAAAATCTAATAATACAAGAGAATCATGCTGTAAGGACCAATTAATTAAAACAGTGGTTGCTATGGGTTAAGAAGTCAGAACTCAAGACATGGAAGCAATTTAAATGTCCATCAACAGAGGGATGGATAACAATGTGGCACATATATACAATGGAATATTACTCATCCATTAAAAAGAATGATATAAGCCCATTTGCAGGCTACATGGATGGACCTAGAGAGTACCATACTAAGTGAAGCCACTCAGACAGAGGAGAAATATTGTATGACATCCCTTATATGTGGAATCCAAAAAGAAATGATGCAAATGAACTTACAAAACAGAAGGAGACTCACAGACTTAGAGAACAAAATTATGGCTGCCAAAGAGGAAGAATGGGGGGAAGGGATATGTAGAGGGTTTGGGATAGACTGTACACACTGCTATATTTAAAATGGATTACCAACAAGGACCTCCTGTACAGCACAGGGAACTCTACTCAATGTTGTGTGGCAGCCTGGATGGGAAGGGAGTTTAGGGGAGAATGGATACATGCATGTGTATGGCTGAATCCCTTTGCTGTTCACCTGAAACTATCGCAACACTGTTAATCAGCTATACCCCAATACAAAGTAAAAAGTTGATTAAACCAAAAAAAAAAGAAGTAAGGGCTTGCTGCGAGGCTGAGTGACCAGGGAGCTCTCTGTAGACAAAGCAGAACCAGATCACCAAGGAGTAACTGGTCCACGATGCAGACAGGCTAAGACCAGGTTAGAGACAGAACTGAACCACAGCATCCAGACAAAAAACACACCATCTTGATGGAATGAGCATATTCAGAAAGATTCAGAAAGTGACAGCCTTGTAACTTAAAGTACAAACAAAAGTCCATTGAACACAGAAAAGTGTTTGCACAGATGATCAGCTAGAAAAAAAGATTCTTTCCCTTTTGCATTGATTAGTAAGGAGCAGAAAGAAGGAGCTGATAAGCACACAAAGGAAAGAGTTTGTGCGTCTGATGATTTTTATCAGCAGTAAGCAGTTTCCTGAGCAAGGCCTAGAAGAAGCGTGGAAGGAAATTTATATGAAAATACTGGTCTTTTTCCCAGATGTTTCCCATGTCTAGACAGTGAACAGAGATGAATATCTGTAGTCTTACTTCATGGACCAAAAATCTCCTCCTTTTAAAATGTCTGCCTGGACGTCCAGAGTGGGTGTGCCCCAGGAGTGACTTTTCAAAGTGTGACTCAAACAATAGGAAGCTGAAGTGAATTAATCTATTTTTTTGTGTTTTGTTTTTATAAGGACAGCTGATAGTTCCCTTGGTATCAAGACTTCTCAAAAAGGGGGGAAACATAAGAAAATGAAAAAGAAAAATAGCTGACCTGACTCTTTTGCCTCCTGTCAAGTACTGTTTTTAAAATTCAACTTTAAATTTTCCTGTGGCATGACGAAGTGCTGTTTCCATTCCCAAGCTCTCCCGTGTGGCTTAATTGAATTTCAGGGTGGAAAGAGACTTCAAACACTCCCTAGTCCTACCTTCAAATGTAGACAGGCAGATGGAGGCCCCGGAGTGTTTTCACTAGGTGAGCAGCTCCCTTCCATGGCCAAGGAACGCCCTGGAGTTATTTGAAAATGTTGGATGGTCAAACCTTGGTCAAGACAGAGGGGTAGACCCCGGTCGCTAGGGGTGAAAAGCCAACTTTTCAATGTGGGACAGGAATACAGCAGCTATATTGTAGTTAAAAAATTTTAAAGAAAAAAATTATTTCTGTTGACGGGCAGGACTGAATTAATTTATGGGAAATATAAGCCCAAGAATAGAACCCATCACTCTTGCATCCTTGGCAATCTAGCAGAGAACTCTGGTTCGGATCGCATCGAAAGTTTCATTCCTGAGCTTCAACAAGTTCTGTTCTTATGGATTTCACTTGGGGAAGTTTCCCATATCCAGTGCCGTGCACTCCAAGGTGTTCTCATCTTAAAAACATTTCCTTCAGGTAAAGTGCCTGCAACTCTACACTTAAAAATACCCACGTTTCATGTAGGCATGTTAATTAGCTTTAGCGCTTGACAAAGTGCTTCCCAATGGCTAAGATACTAAAGAGAGCATGACTCTGAGCTTCAGACATCAAGTGGAAATGCTTGGATAAATCTGGGTCAGTTCAGTTGTTAAGTTATGTCCTACTCTTCGTGACTCCATTGACTGCAGCACGCCAGGCTTCCCTGTCCATTACCAACTCCCGGACCTTGCTCAAACTCATGCCCATCGAGTCAATGATGCCATCTGGGTCAGGTGATTATCAATTGAAAGCCAGTCAACGATGGATTGATCATTTATGTGGTATGAGCTGCATTTTAAAACAATCTTAAATGTGGTGTTTTCATAGAAACGGTGGACAGGAACAAACAGACACAGAGAAAACAAACATTAACAGCTGTAATCTCAAAAATACTGCCTTATGGGACTGCAGCATATGGGACTCTGTATAGTAGATTGGGGTATTTTCTCTCCAAGTTCCCTTCTGAACTGAAGAGCCTGTGAATCTGTGATCGTGGATGAGAACAAACTTTCTCAGTTTCAGCATCAAGAACACCCTTCTGGATAATATTTTGTTCAGCAGCCATCTCTGGCATTTACTTACTAGACAGCAGTAATTCTTGAGGCAACACCACTCAGCGGGGACAAACAAAACTATCTCCAGAAATTACCAAATGTCCTCTGAAAGACAAACCACCCACCAATTGAGACTAGAGAAGGAATTTTTTTAACGTACTTTTAAAATGCTAACCTTTAGCCCCTCCTTACACCTCTCCCCAGTTATATAATTTGTTAAATATCTGAAGAGCATCTTCCTGATTTGGGACCAAAATCTGCTAGGTTTACATGATCTCTGGTAAAACTCCAATAGCATTAAGAATTAAGCTTTCCTTTTTTTCATTTACATTCTGAATATTTAATAATGGTGTAATGCTTTCTAAAGTTTTTTTTGATGTTGGCTGTTTTTATTACCTTTTTTACATGTGGCTCTTTAAAGAACAAAAACCAGATAATCTCTCAGATTTTAGCAGTTATGGTATGGATTACTCTTAAGTTTTCACTTTGAATGACTGACTCGTAGACTATGAATTGTATTTTGTTTATATGTGTTTGTTTAGCTGTTTTAAGTTGGCAGCGAAGTCGTCAAAAGGGTGTAGCTACCGTGACCTCCGTGTCCAGCAACAATGGACGATCACCGAGAAAGAATGCAGTGACATTTTGCAGTTTTTTTTCAGTGGTCCAGTCACACCATCCCTCGTGATCACAATGTAAAACCCAAGAGAGGGAGCTGGTGCTGTTCTTTGACAATTAATAAGAAGTTAACTCTGCCTGCAATCACTAGGACAGGCTTCAGGTAGGGATGCTAAAGCATCTTGCTTCTCACCATTTATACACAGAGAAAGAGGAAGAACAAAGCTGACCGTGAACAGTACCCAGGGCTACAGGAAACCTCCCCTGAGCACCACCTCTTCTAGGATTACTTTAAGAAGACAAGTGAATGGACACAAGGAAGTTCCTGGGTGACACTGAATAAAACTACACATTAAAAAGCACATGGCCTTATTCCCAGACTTCTATTAATACTTAGTGATTTTAAGACTTGTTTTTCAGTCAGTCACATAAGAATTAAGAAATTCTACAACACAAATGTTGAACAGAAATATAACCACTGTCCTGTATCTTAATTTCTATAACATTAAATTTTTGTGAGAGCATAGAAGGAAACATATATGAAACCAGGGAGGTAACATCACTCTAGAAATCCTTTAAACAAACACGTGCTGTATTGTGTGTTCATGTTTTCTCCCCAGCAAGTACCTGGCCTTAGGCTGTTAGTAACCACTGAAGGGCAAGTTCAGCTGTTGTTACGGATGTTTCTTTTCCAAACGCCCAGGCATTCTGGTTGTGCTGCAGTTGGCCTCAGACTTCTTTTTCCCTTTGCCAAGACAATTCCCTGGACTTCTGCTCTGATCTGGGTCCTGTTTCCTTGGTCCTGTGACTTTCTCTCTCTAGGATTACTTCTCAGTGGAGGGGAAGACATTTTCCAGAGTTCTCTGAGAAACTGTACTTGGCAGGTCATTTTTTCAAGAACTCACACGTCTGAAAATGTCTTTATTATCCTTGCTCTTGATTTATAGTTGGCTAGGTACAAAATTCTAAATTCCCTCAGCGTTTTAAGGTTTTGTTTCATTGTCTTCTTGCCGGAGGTGCTGCCGTTTGAGGAATCCAAGGCCAGCCTGGTAGTTCATTGTTTGCACTCGATCTGTTTTTCACCCTTGGACACTCCTAGACTCTGTAGACCGCCTGGCTCTGAGCTCACTGCTGAGTGCTCCCGCCTTTTCACTAACCATGCATCACGGGTGAACCAATAAATAACTTCTGATTCCCGTTTGTAGAAGGTGTAATACAACATAATGAAAATTGTATGTAAATATTTTTCACTTTGTGAAACTTGGCTCGATGAAGAGCCTGTCATTTTTTCCCATTGAAGAAAAGTGTTACTAGAACTTATGACCTTCTCTCCCCCAGCTGAAGGAACTTCTGTTGTTGTCGTCACTCAGTTGTATCCAGCTCTTTGCATCCCCATTGACTATAGCCCAGCAGGCTCCTCTGTCCACGGGATTTTCCAGACAAGGATACTGGAGTGGGTTGCCACCTCTTTCTCTAGGGCATCTTCTTAGACCAGGGATGAAAACCGTGTCTCCTGCGTTGGCAGGTGGATTCTTTACCACTGAGCCACCAGGGAAGCCCAAAGGAGTGTCTCGGGAACTTCTATTCCCAAATCCAATAATTTTCTAGCCTGGTGGAAGCTCTCCAGCTTGAATTCATCACTCTAATCTTTGAGTTCTCTCCATTCTGTTTCCCAGGGTTTCTGACGTCTCCTCTCCTATTAGTCTTGCAGGACCGTCTCTCCTTGACCATGGCTCCTAAACATGGACATTCCTTTGGATTTTTTGCTGATATCTCTCCTATATGTGCCCTATTCTTATTGTAAGAGGTCTCATTTAACTTAGGGTATTAAATGTCACCATTATTATGACTGTTACTTTCAAAATACACATCTGGTCATAACCTACTTTACATGTGGTTCTGCGTTTCCACCAATTCCATCCTGGAGTGATGTGCCCAAGGGAAAGGCTAAATGGAGGTCTCATTGTAGGTGCTGACAACCTTCTTCTGTCAAAGGTCATGGAGAGTAAGCACTGTAGGCTTTGCTGGATACACAGTCTCAGTTGCAAATACTTACTTCTGCAACTGTGGTGTGGACACAATCACAGACAGCATCTAATGAATGAGCAGGTCAAGGTTCCAATCAAACTTTTTCTACAAAACAACAGGTAGGAAGCTTTATTTCACCGTGGGCCAATGCCTAGAGCTGTGTCTTGAAATTCACATTGAGTAGATTAGTAGTTTGACCTTAAAGAATCATTAATGACCTCAGTATTACAAAACTACTGCTTTCGAAATTATTTATTTTTAGAATTTCTTTCTTTCCTTCTTAGCCACTCTGGTCTTAGTTGTGGCATGTAGAATCTTTGATCTTTGTTGTGGTATGTGGGATCCAGTTCCCCAACCAGGGATCGAACCCCAGCCCCCTGCATTGGGATTGCAAAATCCCAGCTACTGGACCACCAGGGAAGTCCCTAGAAATTACTTCTTTTGACTAGGATTCTCCTCCTTTCACCCACTACCTTATGGGCCTACTAAACTCCAGTTCATTTTTGAGGCCCAGCTCAGACATCACCTCTGGGATGAAGCCTTCCTTCATGCATGCATGCACAACTGTGTGTTAGTAACCTTGGTGCCTACATTGCACTTGTACTTGGTACCTATCCCTACTCAGAATCAGCCACACCTTCCTTTTTTCCCATAAAGAACACATTTAGAGTCAATTAAAACACTCCTCCTATGACTTCCCAGGTGGCGCTATTGGTAAAGAAGCTACTTACGAGTCAGGAGACCTAAGACACCTGGGTTCACTCTCTGGGTTGGGAAGATCCCCTGCAGGAGGAAATGACAATCCACTCCGGTATTCTTGCCTGGGAAATCCCATGGACAGAAGAGCTTGGCAGCTACAGTCCATGGGGTCACAAAAGAGTCGGACACAACTAAGCACACAAAACACTCCAAGGGCTCAATTATAATTATGTCTCTCTTTACCCCTTGATGTTAAGCTTATCCATTGAAGCTTCAAAGTCTACCGATATTCCCTGCTATGTAATTTATTCTGAATCATTGCGTGCTAAACACTTGTGCATTTGTGTGATGTCATGACCTACATGTTTCTTACCTCATCTTCCTGCTAAAAATATAATTATACTTGTTATAAACCAAACTCATCCTTTCTTCCCAAATCTGTTTCTCTTCTTGCTAATGATGCCCCCAGTCTTAGTTATCCAGGGCTTAAAATTAAATCTATCTTGGGACTTCCCTGGTAGTCCAGTGGCTAAGACATCACTCCTAGTGCAAGAGGCCTGGGTTCAATCCCTAGTTGAGGAACTTGATCCCTCATGCTGCAACTAGACCCAGCACAACCAAATAAATAGATAGACAAAATTTTTAAAAATTGAATCTGCACTGTGGTTCAGAGGATACAACTGGTGTCATACAGAGGGGGAGCCAAGGCTCAGGGTAGGACCCTGGCTACATTATGACAGTCTCTCTCTCTCTGGAGATGAAGCTTCTCACTTGTGACACAGCCAGGTACAGCCCGGGATTACTATGGACCTTCTATAAACCTTGGGTTTTGAATGCACAGCTGACCTTCTACAAATGATTCCTGTTATTTCTTGTTAGGTTCATTCTAACATTTCTGGTGGTGGTGGTTGTTGTCGTCCAGTCGCTAAGTCATGTCTGACTCTTTGTGACCCCATGGACTGCAGCACACCAGGCTTCTCTGTCCTTCACCATCTCCTAGAGCTTGTTCAAACTCATACCCATCGAGTTGGTGATGCCATCCAACCATCTCATACTCTTCTGCCCTCTTCTCCTGACTTCCATCTTTCCCAGCATCAGGGTCTTTTCTAATGAGTCAGTTCTTTGCATCAGGTGGCCAAAGTACTGGAGATTCAGCTTCAGCTTCAACAGCAGTCCTTCCAATGATATTCAAGGTTGATTTCCTTTAGGATTGACTGGTTTGATCTCCTTGCAGTCAAGGGACTCTCAAGAGTCTTCTCCAGCACCACAGTTGGAAACCATCAATTCTTGGGCACTCAGCCTTCTTTACGGTCCAACTCTCACATCCGTACACAACTATTGGAAAAATCATAGCTTTGACTATACAGACCTTTGTTGCAAAGTGATGTCTCTGTTTTTTAATATGCTGTCTAGGTTTGTCATAACATTTCTGGTAGCATGACCTTTAGCAAATTTTTTAGTAAAATTCATTTTCCCTTTAACATTTATTGCTTTAGGATTACACGGCCTGATACCCTGATCCTAACACAAGGCATCCTGGAACATTCGGTGAGAACCAGTGCCTTCAGGGGACATACAGTCTCTCTGTAATACTCCAGGTGTATGTTATACTAAGCTGTATAGCTAAAATTAGTTTATAATTAAATGATAATACTTAATTGGATGTGACTCTCTTGAGGGGCTTCCCAAGTGGCTCTGTGGTAAAGAATCCACCTGCAATGCAGACACACAGGTTCAATCCCCAACTCAGGAAGACCCCCTGAAGAAGGAAAGGGCAACCCACTCCAGTATTCTTACCTGGGAAACTCTATGGACAGAGGACCCTGGCGGGCTACAGTCCTTGGGGTCACAAAGAGTCAGACACGATTGAGCAATTGAGCACAAACACAGATGATTCTTTTTTAAAAACCATGTGTTCTGTCTATAGAGGGAAAATATTTGTCTTTATACTTTCAGATGTTTTGGGAAACCCCCGTATACTTGAGCCTACAGTACCTTAAATGCATCTAAACATTTTGTATAGCCTTTGGCTTTTAGTAACTCAATGAACGATATTATTCAATCAAGCATTTTTTAAGAAGCAAGAATTTTTTCTTTCCATTTATAATCAGAAGTATACAGATGGCTGTTCCTTTAGTGTCTGTGTTCTCTTACTCTTCCTGTATAACACAAATTCCTATTCATATTCCAATCTATGTTCCTAAAATTCATTTGGTTCCTAAATACCTATTTTCCTGTGTCAGGTCTTTAAATCTGTCCTGGAATATTTTAATTTTCAATTTAATTTAGCTTTTTTTTTATAAAGTTGTGTTATTTTTAAAAATAGATTATAAATTCTATGTATGAAATAAAATTATTTTATCAATGTGCATATTCTCACACAACCTGGTGTAATTCTGCCCATTTTTTTCTCATCACTGTATAAGTGTAATAAACTTACAAGAAACTAAGCTGAACAAGCCTGTATGAGCCTTGTTCCATAAACTAACTGAATAAATGGTTTTTGATTTCAAATTATTAAATGCTAGTTTGAGAATAATGTTGATTCTTTTCTTTGAGGAAAAGTCAATGAATGAAATATACATGTAATTAATCTCTCTGTCTACACCCTAAGTATATACATTTGTTTAAAGCATATGACATTATGTTGGCCTTACAAAATTCCATCTGTCTCTACAAATATCTGTATAGTCATTGATGTTGTAGGATGTATACTGTGTCTTACAACCCATCTTTGAAGAGAGATCATCTCTGATTGAAACATTATTATGGCTATTATTTCTTTTTGCACCTCTTTAAGAACTAAGCCATTAAGACTATGTATAAGAATTTCAAAGAGAAATACAAAAACAAATAGTAAGTTTCACAGGAAACTTATCAGACTTAACATGGTAATAAATGAGGTTAAAAAATAGGAAAATCTCAAACATAGCAACCAGCAAAACAATGAAAACAGTGCCTCAATCTTTGTCCACCAGCTCCACCATATGGCACCGTGAAAATTTACAGTTTATTTCAAGGGGAAAGAATTTCCCCAAATATTTAAAAATACTTATTCATGGTAAATTCAGTAGCTCATAACAACAACAACAAAAACTATTGAAAGTAGTAAGAAGCAACTTTTATCAATAACAAATGTGTGTCCTTTTATTTTGTTCTAAGTTTAAGAAGTTATAAGAATATAGTATTATCATCCCCCAGGAAAATAGAGCTAATTAACTTTGCATCTTAAACCTAAACTTTTGCCGTCTGCTTTGCAATCTTATTTTACCATTTACAACGTAGGATTGAAAGTTCATGGTTGGTTTTATTTTATCCAATATCTATTTCAGGCACTAGATTTGTAGCTTCATGAAAATCACATCATTTCATAAAATATAAAAAGACAGAAAAGCATATGGTCATCCCTTTATAAATCTAAGAAGACTTTAAAATTAAATGAACTATTTCTTCAATTTAACTTTCTGATCTCCTCTCATACTGATCTGTGTCCTTAAGTTGGAGTATACAAGTATACTTTTAAAAAATAAATTCCACAGAAGTCCGCTGTGAGAATCAGAGCTGAGCAGCTTAAGAAAAAGGAGAAGATTTGGGAGGGCTTTTGAATGTCCGTCATGGGGCGAAGGAGTCAGATAACAAAGGTGGGGCCGGGGAAAGGCGTGGGCACCTCAGGCAGCTCTTAGCGCTAGTGTTATCCGGCAACTCAGGTCTGATCTACAAGCACTGTCCTTGGACTTTGCCTCAGGTGCCTGCCCTGAGCTAATCAGCTGACCCAGGGGCGACTCAGTCATAACTGTTCAGTCATTGAAGAAGGTGGTTCCTAGGCAACCAGCAGGTGTAGACAACACCTGTGTGGTCCCATAACCAACACCACCAAGCTGGTTCTAAAGGCAGTTGGACCACTGAAAGGAACAGATGGCTTCCAACCCCACTTTATCCAGATGACCGACTAAACCAGTCAAATACAAATAGTATTGCTAACTAGATACTTCAATATTTCCAGCCCAATAGATTTAAGTCCAAATTATATTTGTAGAGTTCAGACCACAAATTGTACACATTCAGAGAATTACAAACTTCCCTCTATGTGAATTTGGGCAGATTATAGGAACACCAGCTGAATGAAGCAGTTTGGATCATAAAGCATACGGTCCTCTCCTGTTAGGTGTTAAAGGAGGTCATGGGAATTATGACAACACTCTGGACTGCATGGATTTTCACACTACTACTGCCACCAGTGAGCTTGCAGGTGACGGTGGCTCTCTGACCTTGACTCTTAAGGTCGTGTCTGCAGGCAGGGACCCATGTGCTAAAGTGGGACACATCCACATGGGGGCACTTCTCAAATATCTTTCATTTACTGAGGACAGTTTTTCAATAACAAAACAATTCCCCTGTCATTTCTGGGGCACTTATCAAGCCCACATCCTCTTTACATGCATTAGCGTACTTTAGTGCACATACAACAATCTATAAGTATTATTTTTTTTTATTATTTATTATTCTCTTGGGCTTCCCTTGTGGCTCAACTGGTAAAGAATCCACCTTCAATGCAAGAGACCCTGGTTCGATCCCTGGGTTGGGAAGATCTCCTGGAGAAGGGAAAAGCTGCCCACTCCAGGATTCTGGCCAGGAGAATTCCATGGACTATATAGTTCACAGGGTTGCAAAGAGTTGGACTTGACTGAGTGACTTCACTTTCACTATTATCCTCTTAAACAACGAGAAGGGCTTTTCTGGTGGCTCAGAAGGTAAAGAATCTGCCAGCAATACAGGGGACTAGAATTAGATCTCTGGGTCAGGAAGATCCCCTGGAGAAGGGAATGGCAACTCACTCCAGTATTCTTGCCTGGAGAATCCCATGGACAGAGGAGCCTGGCAGGCTACAGTCCATAGGCTCGCAGAGAGTCAGAAATGACTCAGCAACTAACACTTAACTAAACATCAAGAAACCAAAAATTGCAATCCCAAGATCCCACATCTAGAAATGATTTAAATTCAATCTACTTTGGAGCCCGCCCAAAGACAAATTTCCTTACAAAAGCATGTTTAAGGCCTATGCACTCAGTTGTATTTAACTTTTTGCAATGCTGTGGACTGTAGTCCACAAGCCTCCTCTGTCCATGGAATTCTCCAGGCAAGACTACTGGAGTGGGTTGCCATTTCCTTCACCAAAGGATCTTCCTGACCCAGGGGTCGAACCCAGGTCTCCTATATTGACAGGAGGATTCTTTACCAGCTAAGCCACTGGGGAAGCCCCTGAGAAATAAATTATCCTTTTCACAAATCTTACTAAAAAGTATAGACAGTGTGTAGATTCAATTGCAATATAATTCATATTGAAGGAGAAGATTTGTGCCTTGTTCTGTGTTAAACTCTGGGCCTGGAAAGTAGAGTATTTCTTATACTCCAGGATCCTAATGAGCTGACGGCAGCAACCACAGAATCTCACCTGACAAGTTGCACAGAAACCACTTCTAGTTATTATCTGATAATAACAGTAATCCTGCACTGAACATCTACCATAAATCTGTTGGTTTTCCTACGTTATCTTATTTAGTCTTCCCAATACTGTCAGTTTGTTATTACCATCCTCCCTTTACAGGGGAAGACATGGTGTCCTAAACTAGGTCCTGGTAAAGCTGGTTTTCAAATCCATTTTAGGGGGGAGGTTGTTTCATTTTGTTTCAATTTTGAGGCTTACATTTCTTCCATACAACACACAACACCTCTGGAACATCAATCTACTTTCATGTGTTTAATCTCATTTCCCTAGATATGCAGTGAGCTGAAGCTCACACCCATAGTCCAGTGAAATGCATTTTCTCTGGAAGGGCTTTTATCAGTGGATGTCGTGGGCACCAAGGCTGACTCATCTAAACTATATTTGGTAGATCCTTTAAGTTGCTCACATCACAACACAGAGAGGCTATATGCTCTGCAAATAAGCGGCTTTCCAACTGAAGAATTTTATAATCCATCGATAATAATCTCTGCAGACAACAACTTCTTCTGACTTTTCCATCAGAAATGTCCCTCCATCAACATTCTGTGCCACCAATCCAGGAACAGATATAATATTCCCAGAATACATTTTAAGGATGAACTGCAAAATCAGAGAGTTGTCTGAGAACTGTGTGTGTGGTGGGGGGTGTGGGTGTGGGCATGTTCACAGTTTTTTTTTTTTCCAGTGTTTTGGGTTGTTTTAGAAATCTTTGAGTATGCTTCTTTGAAAAGACCTCTAGGTTGTCCATGCCAAGACATCAGTCTTTCTAACTTGAACCAAAGTTAACTATTGACCCACACGCTGTCTCCAGAAGACCCAGGCACTGAATCACCACCAGTTATCTGCTTTCAGCATCTTTCCTCCTGCCCACATCAGCTCAACACTTCCCAGATATTCCTACATTCATACAACTTTTCATTTTCTTTGACGTCACCATTTGGTCACCAACTTTTCAATCTTTACAGTTCATCTAAGTGTTCTACTTTCAGAGAAGCACTTCATCATAGAAGGACTTTCATTTTTTCGTGCTTAAAATTTAACTCTTGCTTTACTTTGCATCTTTATTTGAAAAACTCTTTTATTTTTGAAACATCAGTCTTTGAAATGACTCTGACAGTGTCCTGCTCTCTCCCATATTAATGTGTGTATTCCAGAGGCAGAAACTCTGTGCTAAAGACAGCAACAGCTATCCAGCAGCAGCAGCCACTGTACAGACACAGCGTCCATGCAGGCGTGCCACACTTGTCCCAGACTTGAGTGCTTCTCTGGTCTGGAAAGAGTCATCTGACACTAATTTTGAAGTCCTCCAACAGTACAGATGTGTATTCCCTTCAAGGTTCCCCAGCCCGTTATAAAAATGTTCAACTCAGTGATTCTCTAGGCAGGTCCTCAACTCAGCACAGCCTTAGTTCTACGAGGGAGGTTATCTTATCTAAGAATTACACTTAAGTTAGGATGAGATGATCTTTCTTAAACAAGCTCTGTTAGCTAATACTTCATACATTATGGCATTCAGGCACTAACTCGCCATTTCCCTAGGATGTGTTCTGAAGTATTTTTCTCGTGGGTTTTTTTCTATTTAAGGAGGATTCGAGCATCCTTTCCTTATGAATCCTATAGATAGTAGTTGGTTAATATTTTGAAATAATGTGTTCCCATAAAGGGACATAAAATGTTAAGAATAGAAAACTGAAACATATATATGTGTACACACACACACACACACACATACACACAAGGAATATGGAAAGAACAGACAAAACTCAAAAGCTGTAGATTTCAAGCAGGTGACAACTGAAAATTGTAGATATCATATAAAGTAAGTTTTGTTGGAAATTTTCCTCCCACATTTGTAAATATTTGTTATAATGTTATTTAAGGAAAATGAGTTGCAGAAAGCATGTTATACCGCCTTTCAAATTTTAATATTTAGTTGCTGAAATAGTAGAGCCTTAGGGGTAACAGACAGCAGGGGGAATTTGTGCCATTCTCAGGACAATAATACAATTTCTAGCAGAATTCACCTAAGCCCATGGAGATGGGGAGGGAGACTTCCAGGCTGTGCTCTTATTTTAATCACCTCCCTACCCCCACTGCCCACCCCCCACCCCCCAGCCCCGGCTCCTGGCCACGGGATG
>SJXQ01007494.1:1094617-1169823 GCA_006408695.1 Aepyceros melampus
GGGATGCTCTCAGGACAGCACAACAAAGGCTCAGAAAGCTGTTTTCCAAGAATGGACTTAGGCACAAAATTCTGGGAACAAATCACCACCACCAGACTTAGTTTATTGTTCCACTTTCAGGATATATGATCTTTCTTAGAATTTCAGCCTACATCACAGTTGACATGTGTTCAAGCAAAATTCACAAGACAATCATTAGTCTGCTGCAAAAGATTTTGTTCAGACCCTCCTAAATTCTCCCAACTAACCTCTTCAAAATCAGGCTGGGTCATTCTCATCTTACAAAGCAGCTGAATCTGCAGCATCTTTATACCTGCCTCCCCCCAACTCCGAACTCCTCAAGCCTCCTCCCATTTAAAAATCAAACTTCCCCTTTCACCCAGTTTTATTCTCCTTAGCGGGCACACTGAGACACACGTCTGAATCAGTAGTCTGTTCAGCACACCTCCACACTCTGTTTAATTCACTAAGGCTTGATGAGGTGATTCAGAGAAAGTGCATAAACAGTGCCACAACCAGACATGAAGGGTTGGTAGCACCTGGATGTATCAGATGTGAAGGGTTGGTATCACCTGGACCTATTACCTTTCTGAGATTACACAGATTTATTTTCCCCCTCATTTGATTTCTTTGTTCTATCTGTAATGTTACAGTGATACCAAACCTACACTCCAGATGAAGTTTGATTTTCACATTTTGTGAATTTCACCAAAGCTCAATACATCTAATATCCTCCCCTAATTTTTGTATATTGGAATTAATTTGAAAAAAGGGAAATGTTAAAATGAGTGAGTGTTGCATGCTCAGTCATGTCTGACTCTTTGTGACCCCATGGACTGTAGCCCACCAGGCTCCTCTATCCACGAGATTCTCCAGGCAAGAACAGTGGAGTGGCTTGCCATTTCCTTCTCCGGGGGATCTTCCCAACCCAGGGATCAAACCCAAGTCTCCTGCATTGCAGGCACATTCTTTACCACCGAGCCACCTGAGGAAGAGTTAAAATCAATACACTAATATCCAGAATAACAATTAAATTCTTCATAATACTTTCACTATTTTCTCTATATACTTATTTATACCCAAATTAGCATATGGGCACTTGGTGATGTGCTTGTTAATAAGTTAATAATTTTTACAACTAATGAAATGGACAACTGTGCATGATAAAACGTTAAAAACAAAATAACAAAAAATGTTATTCTTAAGAGTTGCATAATAATTTTTGGATGTACTATGAATTCTTTGTCCATTCCTTTGAAAACCATTCTATGATTACAAATTGTTGAACTATTATATTGCCATTTTTTTACTTGGATCCAGATCAGATCTCTGATCATGACCTTGGATTCTGAAATGTAGAACTGTGGGCTTAAAATTAAAAACATTTAAAAACTTTTGAAACACCAAAGCCAGTGTTTTTCCTCCAATGTGTTTCTCTAGCGAGGTTTTATCAGACTTACCAGTCCCAGTAACTCTACACCTCCTGACACAAATTAGTCATACCTTAATTGTTTCTTATTCTACAGTTAATTGTTCATGAATATAACTTGTGTTCTATTTATTATAAATCTATTGCACATTTTATTTGATTTTATATTGACTTGAAATTTGTTTGAAATTAGTTAACTGACCTTAGCTGATTTTTATTAGTGCTTTAATGTAGGTATTTGTTTACCAAACCTTATTATATATTACAACAAATATCTGGCATTTATAAAGCAAATTGTTTTCTTGCTCTAACAGTTTCAGTCTTTTGACTTCAGTGTGTTAAATATATTTTATTGATATTTTCCTCTGTGACTTCTTTTCAAAATATTGATAATTTAGTGTTTTACTTTGTGTTTTGGTATATGATGTGAGATGAGAACAAAAATTGAGTTTTTCCATTCCCAGTACCATTAATCAAACCATCCATTCATTCTCCTCTGGAGTGTTTGTGTATTTTCCTGGTCACATACAGACAGGAGAGGGGGGCTTCCTTTCCACCTGCTGGAACCAGCAATAGGGCCATGATGCTTAAATCTAAGCATTAGTTTTTCCCTGATGGGCTCAACTTCCCACATTATTATTCTTCTTTATTCTCCCCATTCATTCTATTTTTTCTAAATGATATTTTTTCACTTTTATTAAGTCCTTCCCCTCAGCATCCTCACAAAACTTATTTCCTTTATCCTATGGCTAATAATTATACTAATACTCTATGAATTTAAGTTAAATTGGGAAAAAGTGAGATCTTTAACACAGTTCATTTACTTATTCAAGATCATGGCACATTTCTCTATTCCTTAAAATTCACTTTTAAGTTTCTTTGTAAGTTTCCTGGTTTCTTTGTCTTGTATCTTTAACACAATTCTCTTTAGGGCGATTCTTAATAGCACTTTTGGATTTTATTTTTCTAATTGTTCTAGTTTTTATTTGCTATCATAATCTTCTCCCATCTCTATACTAGCAAACTTATAGAGGCTACATAAGAACACTTTTAGTTGTATGCTAGCATTTGCTCACTTTACTGAATACTCATATTTAATTTTAGGTTTTTATTCAATTGATTCTCTTTCACTTATTAAGCATGCAATTATGTGAGTTCAAGTAATGGCAAGTTTGTCTGCTTTGCAAGAGTTAAATCTCCTTTTCCTATTTCATGCCTAATCTGTTGCATTGACCAAAATGTCCAGAACAACGATAATTAGTTTGATGTGTTTATAGAAATATACAACAATAGAAATTTTGACTGTATCTCTTTGTTATATGTGTTTTGCTATTTTATACCACAATAATACAAAGGATCATGAGAGACTACTATGAACAATAAACTAAAAAACTAGATAACCTAGAAGAATGGTTAAATTCCTAGAAACCTACAACCTACCAAGAATGAATCATGAATAAATAGAAAGTCTGAATAGACCAATAATAAGTAAGAAGATTGAATCAATAATCGAAAACTTCCCAACAAAGAAAAAGCCCAGAACCAGATGGTTTCACTGGTAAATTCTGATGAACATTAAAATAGAATTAATGTCAACCCTTCTCAAACTCTTCCAAATAATTGAAGAGGCAGAAATTCTTTTATGAAGATGGGATTATCCAGATGCAAAAGTCAGATAAGAACACTAGGAAAAAATAAAATCATAAATCTATACCCTTAATGAATGCAGATATAAAAATATTCAATAAAATATTAAGAAACTGCATTCAACAGCACATTAAAAGGATCATACACCAAGATCAAGTGAGATTTATCTCTGGACTGTAAGGATGATCCATATACACAAATCAATCAGTGTGATACACTACATTAATTTAATAAGATAAAAATCATAAGATTATCTCAGTAGATGCAGAAAAAGCATTTGGCACAAATAAACATCCTTTCATGGTAAAAGAAAAAAAAAAACACTCAACAAATCTGGTATAGAAAAAATATACCTCAACATAATAAATATCAAACATGACAAACCCATAGCCAACATCATATTCAATGGTATGTAGGTCATACTCAATCTTTTCTCTAAGGTCAGAAACAAGACAAGTGGCCCACTGCTACCACTTGTATTAAACACAGTCCTTAAAGTTCTAGCCACAGCAATTAGGCAAGAAAAGAAACAAAAGGCATCCAGACTGGTAAGGAAAAAGTAAAATTATCTTTGTTCACAAATGATATGATGATATATATAGAAAATCTCCACAAAAAGAAAAAACTGTTACAGATAATCAATGAATTTAGTGAAGCTGCAGGATACAACATACAGAAATCAGTTGCATTTATTATATGTTAAAAATCAATTATCTGAAAAAGAAATAAAGAACACAATCTCATTCACAATAGTATCAAAAACAATAAAACACTTAGGAATAAATTTAACCAAAAAGGTAAAGATCTTTACCCTAAAACTATAAAACTTTGATGAAAGAAATTTAAAAAGATACAAATGGAAGGAAATCTCATGTTCATGGATTAGCTGAACTAATATTTTTAAAACATCCATATTACCCAAGGCCATCAGTAGATTCAGTGTAATCTCTTTCAAAATTCCAAGGATGTTTCTTGGAATAGAAAAAATTGAAAAAAAAAGTCCTAAAGTTTGATGCAGCAATGAAACCCCTGAATGACCAAAACAATCATGAGAGAGAAGACAAAGCTGTTAGCATCACACTTTCTGATTTCAAACTATACTACAAAGCTACAGTAATCAAAACAGTATTTTATTACTTTTAGTCTCTGATTTATAATTTATTGATTGATTTTATATTTTGGTATGAAACTTCAAACACACTTTAATTTGACTTACACTTTTAATCAACATAAAAGGATTCTCATTTTGCTACTTACTGAACTGTTTGAATTATTAAATCTATTTTTAATATCCCTCTTCTTTATTTGTTCTCATTTAATACTGTATGAAATATCATATGAAATATCTTCTTGACTTTCATTTTACCATTGACTTTGATAAAGCTGCTAATAGCCTGAAATCGATGACAACTGAAGAGTGGGGCTTGGGCAAAAGGGTGGGTGGATCCTGTGTTACCCTTTCATATAGGTATTACTCTGATTTTTTTTTAATTGTTAAAGTAATTAAATTAAATAGGGAAAAGGAATTAACGAAGTCACAATGAGACTTTGCCACCTGCATTGGATTTCAACTATGTCCCTTTCTAGTGTTTTCCCAAGACCAGAAAAACTCTACCTTCAGATTCATATCTGTAGGATCTATCATTGATGCCTAGCATCTCAGAGATGTTAAATAAATGCTTTGAATTAAATACATAAATCCATTAATATTAAATGAACCTTCTTTTTACAGAAAGTAAGAGAGTATAAATGATAGAACAATAAAGAAGTATTAACAATACAGTGAATGGTTATCCAGGCAAAAGAGTTCACGCTGAAGCTAGATCTTGTTTAAAATCCACCTTACTACTTTGTAGAAGATTTCTGAACTTCTAACATTTGAATTTTCTCAAGCTTAAATGGTGATTATAACAGTTCACTCACACAGTTGCTATGAAGCTGAATAGAAATTACCCATATCACAGTTTGCGGATTCAGTAAATATCAGTTTCCCCTTATAGACCAATGATAAATGGTATAGCAGCTTTAGTGAAAAAAAAAATGTGCCTGGATTTATATATCCTGATGAATTCATTATGGAAAGGAATAAGAGAATAAACTGAGGGATATGATACAGCAAATACACTGCAAAATCAATGCTAAAACTTTAAAGCGAATATGTCAGGCCAACACACAGAGACAGACGTATAAATACTTCCACTAATTCTTCAGAAACTCTGGTTCCAGATACAACAATATCTCAGACTTTAACAGGAGAGTTTCATACCTGGAAATCTTTTTCTATGTTTGTACCAAAGCCAGGGCTTCATTCAGATGACCGTGGACCTTCAGAATCAGCCTGAATCAAAGAGAGACTTAAAGAAACAAAAGAACCAGAACTGAAACTCAGATAGTTTAAAAACCAAGACTTGTTTTTACAAAGTTGAGTTTCCCAGTTTCACAAGTTTGACTCTATGCATTGCACCTCCAGGTTAGCTCCTCTGGTGCCAGAGCTATTTCAGGATTCAAAGAGAGTCCTAGGCATGATACATACTTCTATTGGGATTAGAAAAAAAAAAAAAATCAATGTTCCTTAAAGATATCTCTTATCAATTACAACTCAAGTGTTGATTACAAAGGGCAACAATTTCCCATTCAAGACTGCCTAACTCTGGTATAGTTTAACGTATTCATCGAATCTAAGTTAACTTCACAAAGGTCTTCAGCATCACAAGAGGGCATCCCCTCTTCCAAACCCTACCCCCAAACTCTGAAAGGCATATATATGATCTAGACAATACACAAAGGAACAAGAGGGGATTCAGAAACAAATGGCTGTTGTGATGGGAGCTCTGAGGTCCCTGATCCTGGCTGAGAGTCCAGGAAGAAGGCATCCACCAGCAGACACCAACAAGAGAGCATTGTGCCTGAAGAAGACAGCACTTTGTGTACAAGGGGGAAATCAAACGCATTGTAGGCATTGCTCTGATTTCCCATAACACAAATGTTATAAAACAGGGAACAGCTTAATGAGATGGCAGTTGATACAGCAGACAAGTGCAGAGCATGAAGTCTAGTATAGTCAACAGTTAATCAAATTCAATGCACAGTTTTTATCATCCTTGGCCTTTGACTCTCCGACACTGACATTCTCCACACTCTATTTAGGGAGTTTTGACTTGGCTGGAATCTCTGAACTGTAATCACATTTAGCTGAAAACAGCAGGGAGTGGGGGCAGTTTAATCATTTTTAGTGAAGATGGGGAAGGAAAGCATCAAAAAACCCTCTTGTTTTCCCAGTGTGGTTTAATTAGTATCTTTCTGAGTCACTTCTTAACTGTGACAAAAACCTGGGCTTTGTGGCTGGAGGAAGGGGTGTTTTCACAGGTGTGTGGGTGGGGAAGAGGCTGGAGCAGGGATGGGGAAGGGAGAAAACAGTAAGTAGAGGTAGGAAGAAGCCCCGTTTGCCTGTTGCTTTCTTGACCTACATAGATTTCCCTTTTGGGGACAGAATGAGGACACACAACTACCTGCTCTGAAAGTTGCACAAAAGAGCATCTGTTCTATTCTAAAGGTGAGAAAAATCTTTGTGCAGGAATAAATATAGCAGCAGTATGAATGTCTATATTTATTCACATCCGAGTGAAAGGGAGCTTTTCAAAGCCAACGAGAATATTTTCTATGTGTGACCTTCACGTGCCTAAAAATAATTTCACTATCATGCACACATTTCATGTCTTCTTTGAAGTAGGGAGGAGAAAATTTTATTTTTTCCCAAATCTGTATCATGACTAATTTGGAGATAACACAAGCCCCCAAAATCTCCAAAATAAAAGTAAATCTCCTATAAACACAAAGGAAATATTTTCTACTAGCTGTTTAATTGTTTACGTTATATCCCAAAGAAGTTGTGACTTGATTGAGAATTTAATGATATGAACAGAACAGTAGTTCTGTTCTTGGGTGGCCAAAAATAAATGCTTTAAATTGGTTCAGGTTGGTCACCTGGACATGAAAATTGCAATTCCCCTGCCAGATGGTTGTAGGAGGAGATCTTGCCAGAATCTCTACCATAGAGGGAGGGGGTTCCAGTCTTCCACAGCCCTCACCTGCTCTTACATCCCTGAGTGAGTTCAAGTATGGCCATCCAGCAGCCTCAAAACTGCAGGGACCCCGAAGCTTGCTTCCTCACAAATAAAAACAAAACAAAGAAAACCAAAGAAGTTGAGTGCCTTGAAGATCTTCAGATCATTTCATGTGTAATCATATGAATCATTTCATAGGTAATTTCAGAGTCATATAATTTCCTATTATTTCCCTAGTGTTGGTACTTCTATTTCTCTCAACAAGTATTAACTGAGTATTGGGGTAGTGAGATGTCCTTCTAGGCTCCTGAGAGACTGCAGGGAACAAAATTCAGAACACCCCTGCCCACTGGAGCTTCTAGTAGAGAGAGAGGCAGACGATACCAGTACACGTAGGAACATTACATGGAAGAATGTTAAGTGGAGGTGAGTGATAACAATTCAGGGTACAGAGGAGAGATTGTGGGGTGGAAAGGCTGATATCCTATGTGGGAAGGTCAAAGAGGCCACTCAGAAAAGGGGACGAGAAGTGAGGGTCTAAAGGAAGTAGGGGCAGGAGCCATGGTGACGCTGGGGGAAGAATATCTGTGGCTGCCCAAGCCTGCAGTAAGGCAGGGGATGTGGAGCATAGATGTGAGACTCAGGACAGCCAGCAGGGAGGGGCAGTCAGGCCCAGGCCACAAAGGCCTTGATCCCTGCACTGAGGGACACACAGAGCCACTGAAAGTGTTTAGCAGAGCAGTGGCAGAACTCTCTCCATCTCAGTAGGACTGCTCTGGCCATTACGAGGTCTTGACAAACATCCAGGTAAGAGATGAGGAAGTCATAGAGGTGATGAGACCTGGTCAGGGTTTTGGGGGGGGGGGGGGGGGGTATATTTTGAAAGAAGAGTCCAAGGGATTTGCTGGTGAGTCAGAGACGGCATGAGAGGAAAAGAGGCCTAGAGGCCACAGTTGCCATGTAGAAGAATAAGAAAGATAGTGGGAGGAACAGAAATGCAGGAGAAGTGTTAAGAAGGCAGCAGAGGTAAGATATAACGGGGCTGGAGGGAGGAGTCTGAACTGAAAACAATCGCTCGTGAATGACTAGCTCATAGGAAAGGGTGATGGCCTTGGGATAAAATGCAGTCACCCAGGGAGTAAGTGCAGATCACACGGAGAAGAGGGAGGCTTTGGACAGGATGTGCTGCCATGCTGGGATTCAAGATACAGAGGGGACAGCAGAGGAGCCTGAGAAGAGTCCTTGTGAGGAAAAGCAGATAGGAGTCAGGGTTCTGGGGGACAGCTGGACAAATTGCTAAAGGAAAAGCCAGGGTTTCTCAACCAGATGTTATTGATGGAATGAATAAAGACAATAACAGGCTATTAGACTGGGTAACATAAACCAAAGTAGTTAAAGGATTTTCCTGGTGGCTCAGACAGTAAAGAATCCACCTGCAATGCAGAAGATCTAGGTTCAATCCCTGAGTTGGGAAGATCCCCTGGAGAAGGGAATGGCTACTCACTCCAGTATTCTGTCCTGGAGAATTCCATGGACAGAGGAGCCCAGCAGACTACAGTCCATAGGGTCACAAAGAGTCGGACACAACTAAGCGACTTTAACTTTTTTTTCATTAAAGTACAAGTCTATGAACATTTCTACTCCCCGTGTATATGAAAAAGTACACATGTCAGTGGATCATAAGTTAAGCAAGTGGACAGAACCTAGCAGCTCTGACCCAGTGCCAGGTCAACATCCCTGAGGGGCCCCAAGGTGCAGGCAGCTATGAAACCCCAGCTCACAGACCACTCTTGAGGGTCAGGAGAGATGCTGGAAATGTCAAGTGACTATATTCTTTGCAGTGAAGGTACAGTCTGGGGGCCACTTCACAAGGTCATTCATTTTTCCCCAGGAGCCTCTTAGCATCATTCAAGTGGGAAAGCCTTCCAAGGACAAGGCTGAGTTTCCCACAATGACCTCCAGCCTCAACACAGAATGAGACCCTGTGCCCCAGAAAAAAGGCATTTACATGATATACCTCCAGAAAAGAAGTGACGGTGGTCCCCATCTGCATGAAGCCACTGGGGGGGGGGTGTGAGGGGACAGTGGGGCAAACACACAAACAGGGGAGACACTCAGCTTTGCTGTGCAGTGCAAGCTCAGTTCTGTGCAGAGTCAGCAAGTTCCCAACTCCATTCACATGGTGTGTGTTCAGGTCTGCAACACAAAACAGGAGAAAAGGCTAGAAAGTGAGCCACTGCAGAGCTGCTCCACCAGTCCTGGCTCAGAACAACGCCTTCTGCTTCCCCAGGTCTGGGTGACATACTAACAGGGGCCCTGCAGGGCTGCTGCACTCTTCAGGGAAAACTGAAGATGGGTTTAGAAATACACACAAACTACCAGACATTCCTCTAAATGTATGGCAACTACCATCATGTCATATTTTAATACAAAAGAAGCCCCGGCAGCATTTTCTGCTGACTCCACTGAACTGAAAGCTGTCTTCCACATAACCTCAGTTTCCAACCTGCCTGGGAGCAGAACCAATAAAACACACGTGGCAGCCAGACTCCCACTTCCATCATGCAAGTAGCCGAGATCAACAGTCATGTGAGTTCAGACTTAGCAGGAACGGATACAGGTGCTTGTTCTATTCTCAAGCCTGAAGCAACTGGCTCTTCAATGCTTTCCTGAAGGAGCCCAGGCTGGTTGTCAGATCACAGGGTCTCCTGTCCCTTCAAAAGGACCACAGCTAATTTAATGCTCTTTTGATGCCAGGCATCCTTAACCTAGGGCTTCCCTGATGGCTCAGTGGTAAAGAATCCACCTGCCAATGCAGGAGATGTGGGGTCCATCCTGGATAGGGAAAATACCCTGGATAAGGAAATAGCAGTCCACTCCAGGATTCCTGCCAGGAGAACCCTATGGACAGAGGAGCCTGGAAGGCTACAGTTCATGGGGTTGCAAAGAGTTGAATACAACTTAGCGACTAAACAACAACAAATCTTTAACACAGGAACCAGCCAACATGGTGCAGGCAAAACGTCTTCAGAGGAATTTCATCTGGGAAAGAACCGCTTTGGGCCTTTGTGTTCCTCTTAAATGACCCACGTCTCTGCCCTCCCCTGACCTCCAGCTGTTTTTTTCTTGAGCTCAACCATATAAGCTACTGAGTCAAAACTAAATCTAAGAGGCTTAGAGCCCTCCTTCAGGGGCTGGTCTGGGATGATGAGAACTACTCTGGGACGATGATGCTGGAAGGCCAGGAAATCGTGTGTCTGTTCCTTAGAGAAGTCCCTCCTAATGAGTCTGCATGCAGAGACCTCTGTTTAGAGTCACCTGAAACTGAACCTAAAATGATTGAAAATCACCTAATCTAGCAATGCTTATTGCCACTTTCAGGATGACTGCTTTTTTTAAAAGATTTTTTTGATGTGGACCATTTTTAGTCTTTATTGAATGCGTCACAATATTGCTTCTGTTTCATGATTTGGTTTTTTGTCCCTGAGGCACATGAGATCTTAGTTCACTGACCAGGGATCAAACCCACACCCTGCATTGCAAGGCAAACTCCTAACCACTGGACTGCCAGGTAAGTTCCAGGGTAACTGCTTTAAATGAAAAAATAAGAGCTTAAGTTTTACTAAATATCTCAGGATCTCTAGCCATGTGTGTGTATGTGTATATGTGTGTGTGTGTGTGTGAATGTGTTCAGAGTTGAACTGGGAAAAGAAGGGTTAGGGTACCTTTTGTTTTACACTAAACCAATAATACCCTAGCTGTACACTGAGAAAACATTACTCACTCCTGAAGGCATAATATCAAAGAGTTTTGACATATGAATTTCTTTGTTGAGCAAGTCCATGCATGTAGGCTACACATATATTGTAGGATATTTGCTGCAGAGCTAAAGCTCACAATTCTTGTTCAGAAATTGCACTGTGTCAGGGGTGCCCACAGACTCATGGCTCCAATCTCTGCCCCCATCCCCAGGCCGCATCCCTGGGAGTCTCTACCTCTTCACATAAGAAAACTTGCCATCAGATTGAGAGGCCATCTGGGTAATCTGGGATGATCTCATGCTGAGTCCCTTCATTGTATCTGCGAAGACTCATTTTCCAAGAAGATCACATTCACAGCTTCCAAGGGCTAAAATGTGGACCATTCCACAAACTGCAGGGGGATAGGATTTTGGCAGAGGGAGATAAACAAAGACAGTTTAGCACAGCTGTGCAATGATGCACAGCACTGCCCTGCGTGCAAAGAAATTGTGACATTCTCATTTCCTAAAACTAAACAGAACTTTCCCATGAGTTTCAACAAGTGCCAGTGGAGATATGAGGAGAGGAACTTTAACACAGAAATCCAAGGAGAAGAGGCAATGAGAAAGGTATCTTACATCCTTGCCTTCCCACAACTGTCTCCCTCAACGCACTCAATGACAGAGGGAGGTCTAAGGCCTCCACTCCCCCTTTATTCTGGAACAAACTTTCTCTCTGTCATATCATCCTGCTGCCAGGTGATAACTACTCTAACCTAAGAATCAAGTATTTTAGAACAAACTTAACCAAAGTGGAAAAAATGCACACCTGAAATTATAAACCACCACTGAAGAAAATTGAATGAGAGACAAACAAATGGAATATGCATAGGTTAGGATATTTAATATTGTGAAAATGGATATATTCTACCCCAAAATTTATCTACTAATTCAACATTTTTCATTTCAAAATTCCAGGAACCTAACTTTTTTTTTAATGTTAATAGCTCAGTTCAGTTGCTCAGTCATGTCCGACTCTTTGTGACCCTATGAATTGCAGCATACCAGGCCTCCCTGTCCATCACCAACTCCCGGAGTTCACTCAGACTCATGCCCATTGAGTCGGTGATGCCATCCAGCCATCTCATCCTCTGTCATCCCCTTCTCCTCCTGCCCCTAATCCCTCCCAGCCTCAGAGTCTTTTCCAATGAGTCAACTCTTCACATCAGGTGGCCAAAATATTGGAGTTTCAGCTTCAGCATCAGTCCTTCCAATGAACACTCAGGACTGATCTCCTTTAGAATGGACTGATTATATCTCCTTGCAGTCCAAGGGACTCTCAAGAGTCTTCTCCAACACCACAGTTCAAAAGCATCAATTCTTCGCTCTCAGCTTTCTTTACAGGCCAACTCTCACATCCATACACGACCACAGGAAAAACCACAGCCTTGACTAGACGGACCTTTGTTGGCAAGGTAATATCTCTGCTTTACTAAAATTCATATGGAAATGCTATAGAGCCAGGAGAGCCCAAAACAGTCTTGAAAAAGAAAAACAATGTTGGAGAACACACCATTCCTGGTTCCCAAACTTGTTATGAAACTACAGCATTTGGGATAATGTGAGGTTGGCAAAATGACAGACATATAGTACAGTGACTATGATTCAAAGTCCAGCAATGATCCTTTCCACTTATGATTAACTGATTTTCAAAAGGATGCCAAGACAATTAAACAGGGAAAGATTAGTCTTTCTGATAAGTGCTGCTGGGGCAACTAGATCACCAGCATGCAAAATAACCAAGTTGGACTTTATCACAACATAAACAAAAACTGACTCAGAATGAACCAGAGACCCAAAGGGAAAAGGTCAGGTGTAAACTTCTTAGATGAAAACGTAATAAGACTTTGTGATCCTGGATTAGGAAATGGCTTCATGGTTATAACAGCAGAGCCCCATGCAACCAAAGGAAAGGTAAATTATCTTTCATCAAAATTAAAAATACTTCTGAGCTATAAAAACTGGGAAAACTTTATGTGTAAAAGACTTATATCCAAGTCTCTTTTAAATATATACATACATTGTGTGTGTATGTGTGTGTGTATACATATATATATATATATATATATATTCTACAACTCATTAATAAAATGATAAATAAGCCAATTTTTAGAACAAGCAAAAGTAGAAATAAAACTCTCCTAGTTCACAAATGACATGATTTTCTATTTCTGTGTAGGAAATCTCAAAGAATCACTAAAAAAAAAAACCTCCTGGAACTAATAAGCAATTATAGCAAGAAGGTAAGATACAAGGTTAGTATACAAAAGCTGCTTTCTTTTATATATACCAGTACTGAAGAAGTGGAATTTCAAATTAATACCCCAATACCATTTATATTAGCACCACACATTAAATACTGAAGTATAAATCTAACAAAATATGTGCAAGATTAATGTAAGGAAAAGTACAAAACTCTGATGAAAGACATCAAAGATCTAAATAAATAGAGAGAGACTTCTTATTCATGGATAAGAAAACTTAATATTGTTATGCTATCAATTCTTACCAACTTGATCTATAGATTCAATATAGTCACCATAAAAATCATAACTCTTGAACTATGGTGCTGGAGAAGACTCTTGAGAGACCTTTGGACTGCGAGGAGATCAAACCAGTCAATCCTAAAGGAAATCAACCCTGAATATTCATTGGAAGGACTGATGCTAAAGCTGAAACTCCAATTCTTTGGCCACCTGATGCAAAGAACTGACTCATTGGAAAAGACCCTGATGTTGGGAAAGATTGAAGGCAGGAGAAGAAGGGGAAGACAAAGGATGAGATGGCTGGATGGCATCACCGACTCTATGGACATGAGTTTGAGCAAGCTCTGGGAGTTGGTGATGGACAGGGAAGTCTGGTGTGCTGCAGTCCACAGGGTCGCAAAGAATCAAATATGACTGAGTGAGTGAACTGACTGACTATCTTGTGAATACTGACAAATGGCTTAAAGGTTGTATGGACAGACAAAAGACATCCAACACAGCAGCAGAGGAGAAGAATAAAGTCAAAAAAATTGACTTACTTCTAGACTTATTATGAAGCCACAGTAATCAAGATAGTGTGGTACTAAAGAAGAAATAGGCAAATGGATCACTGGAACTGAATAGAGTCCAGAAATAGATGCACAAATATAAAATCATATTTGTATGACATGTTGGTCACTTAACTTTCATTTGCACATGTTCAAGAAGCTAATCATGCAGATCAATGACTCTGTCTTCTAAGAAACCCTGGGGAACCTCAGAAGCACATTCCAAAATTTCAGAGAGATTGCCCTTTCTGAAGGCATCATTTTAATTGTCATTGTAGTTTCTTTGACCAAGTGTATGGCCCATCACTTCATGGGAAATAGATGGGGAAACAATGAAACAGTGTCAGATTTTATTTTGGGGGGCTCCAAAATCACTGCAGATGGTGACTACAGCCATGAAATTAAAAGATGCTTGCTCCTTGGAAGAAAAGTTATGACCAACCTAGATACCATATTCAAAAGCAGAGACATTACTTTGCCAACAAAAGGTCTGTCTAGTCGAGGCTATGGTTTTTCCTGTGGTTATGTATGGATGTGAGAGTTGGACTGTGAAGGAGGCTGAGCTCCGAAGAATTGATGCTTTTGAACTGTGGTGTTGGAGAAGACTCTTGAGAGTCCCTTGGACTGCAAGAAGATCCAACCAGTCCATTCTGAAGGAGATCAGTGCTGGGATTTCTTTGGAAGGACTGATGCTAAAGCTGAAATTCCAGTACTTTGGCCACCTCATGCAAAGAGTTGACTCATTGGAAAAGACTCTGATGCTGGGAGGGATTTGAGGAAGGAGGAGAAGGGGACGACAGAGGATGAGATGGCTGGATGGCATCACTGACTCGATGGACGTGAGTCTGAGTGAAGTCTGGGAGTTGATGATGGACAGGGAGGCCTGGCGTGCTGCAATTCATGGGGTCGCAAAGAGTCGGACATGACTGAGCGACTGAACTGAACTGAACTGATGGACCTGACAGGGAGACCATGGGTTGGTATGATAACTTGTTACTCACTCAACAGTCTTAGGTATGAATGAAAGTCTCTGAAGTGCAGTTTTGAATTAAAATGTGAATGACAAAGGGACTTCCTTGTTAGGTTATTGTGAACCTCACATGAGCTGAAACACACAACTGGTTATCAGAACACCTGCCTGCTGCATATTATTTCACTAATAAAATTCGGTTCTACAATTATGACCAAAAAAAAAGAAAGTATTTGAAAGTCTACCAGTAGGCTTGATAACGTTTAGGAGAGATGGACAGGGAAGGGGATTAGTTAGAGGTGACACCAAAGTTTCTGAACCAGAATAAGCAAGATGGTGATGCTGTCATTAAATTTAACTAAGCTCAGTCAGTTTTTTTCATGTTGATTTAGTTGAATGAGAGTGGAAAATTGAAATAAATTTGGGAAAAAACTACACTTAAATGTTCTTTGCTTCAAAACAGTAGTAGATTCAATGACTGTTGAATGAATGTATAAATTCAGGGCTATCACTAAGTACCTCTTGTTGGCTCCTTGTAGATTTTGTCCTAATTCCCACATACAAGCTTAGTCCAAAAGATCTGAAGAAGGAGCTCTCTTAACCCAAAAGATGTAACTCCTCCAAATGTGGTTGTGAAAGAGTCAGGCACTTTGATGATGCTGTTAAAGTGCTGCACTCAATACACCAGCAAACTTGGAAAACTTAGCAGTGGCCATAGGACTGGAAAAGGTCAGTTTTCATTCCAATCCCAAAGAAAGGGAATGCCAAAGAATGCTCAAACTACTGCACAATTGCACTCATCTTACATGCTAGCAAAGTAATGCTCAAAATTCTCCAAGCCAGGCTTCAACAGTACGTGAACCATGAGCTTCTGGATGTTCAAGCTGGATTTAGAAAAGGCAGGGGAACCAGAGGTCAAATTGCCAACATCTGTTGGATCATCAAAAAAAACCAAGAAGAGTTCCAGAAAAACATCCACTTCTGCTTTATCGACTACACTGAAGTCTCTGACTGTGTGGATCAGAACAAAATGTGGGAAAATCTTAGAGAGAATTTTCCTAGGTGGTGGGAATACCAGACCACCTGAGAAATCAGTATGCAGGCCAAGAAGCAAGAGTTAGAACCGGACATGGAACAACAGACTGATTCCAAATTGGGGAAGGAGTATGTCAAGGCTGTATACTGTCACCTTGCTTATTTAACTGATATGCAGAGCACATAATGCAAAATGTCAGGCTGGATGAACCACAAGCTGGAATCAAGATTTCCAGGAGAAATATCAATAACCTCAGATATGCAGATGACACCACCCTTATGGCATAAGAGAAGAACTAAAGAGCCTCTTGATGAAAGTGAAAGAGGGTAAAAAAGTTGGCTTAAAACTCAACATTCAAAAACCTAACATCATGCATCTAGTCCCATCACTTCATGGCAAATAGATGGGGAAACAATGCAAACAGTGACTTTATTTGGGGGGGAGATTCCAAAATCACTGCAGATGGTGACTACAGCCATGAAGTTAAAAAACACTTGCTCCTTGGAAGAAAAGCTATGACCAACCTAGATAGCATATTAAAAAACAGAGATACTACTCTGCCAACAAAGGTCCATCTAGTCAAAGCTATGGTTTTTCCATAGTAGTCATGTATGGATGTGAGAGTTGGACTATAAAGAAAGCTGAGTGCTGAAGAATTGATGCTTTTGAACTGTGGTGTTGAAGAAGACTCTTGAGAGTCCCTTGGATAGCAAGGAGATCAAACCAGTCAATCCTAAAGGAAATCAGTCCTGAATATTCATTTGAAGGACTGATGCTGAAGCGGAAGCTTCAATACTTTGGCCACCTGATGTGAAGAACTGACTCATTGGAAAAGACTCTGATGCTGGGAAAGACTGAGGGCAGGAAGAGAAGGGGATGACAGAGGATGAGATGGTTGGATGGCATCACCAACTCAATGGACAAGAGTTTGAGCAAGCTTTGGGAGTTGGTGATGGACAAGGAAACCTGGCATGCTGCAGTCCATGGGGTCTCAAAGTTGGACACAATTGAGCAACTGAACTGAACAGGAACTTAATGCTTTCTGATGCTTTTAGAGAATTTGAATGCACACTGGACATGAGATAATACAAAGGTATGATTTTTAATTTAAGAAAATACCTATAATTTTTGGTGGTAGAAACCAAAGTATTGTATTTGTTCTTGAAATCATTCAGTAAAAGAGAAAGGAAAAGAACGTAAAAACAAAATTGTCAATGGTTGAATCTGGGAGATAAGATTACTGTAGCTCTTTCTTTACTTTTCTTTTTTTTTAATAGAAATAAAAGTAATGAGACATATATATGGAGACATATATATGAAGACATATAGGGACTTCCTTGGTGGTCCAATGCTTAAGACTCTGCCTTCCAATACAGGCAGTGCTGGTTCAACCCCGGTCAGGGAACTAGGATTCCACATACCTGTGGCCAAAAAGCCAAAACATAAAACAGAAGCAATATTACAGCAAATTCAATAAAGACTTTAAAAATGATCCACATCAAAAAAAATCTTAAAAAAAAAAAAAAGAAGTATAAAGACCAAAAATCAAGATACACTGAGGGATGGAACAAAACAGCTGAGAAAACTTGAGACTGCCCACTGCTGGAATATTAGCTACATAAGTAACAAAACAAAGTGGTTTGAGCCAATCAGTCCTGGTTCTTGACTGTTTTCATTTGAACAATACAATTTTACGCTATTGTGAACAGAATATTGACTTCATATTTATCACGTGCTATCATGAAGTACTTTTTTCATAGTTTTTAGAGCTGACAATTCTGTGAATCCTTAAGATTAACAGAGCACATTTCCTTCTAAAACCATAGTGTTCCTTACATGGTAGATTACTCACCACTTCCAGTTCATTCAAAAGAGTGATTAAGCATTTTATATATACACAGTACTTTGGCCACCTCATGCAAAGAGTTGACTCACTGAAAAAGACTCTGATGCTGGGAGGGATTGGGGGCAGGAGGAGAAGGGGACGACAGGGGATGAGATGGCTGGATGGCATCACTGACTCAATGGACGTGAGTCTGAGTGAACTCCGGGAGTTGGTGATGGACAGGGAGGCCTGGCGTGCTGTGATTCATGGGGTCGCAAAGAGTCGGACACGACTGAGAGACTGAACTGAACTGAATAATGTAAGGTTTGGGGAAAGGCGCAAATAGACAATGCATGGAGGAAAGTGATCAGTTAAGGGAAGTAAAATAAATCTATATTTATGGAAACCTTTTATTTGGTATGGGTTTCAGCTGGTAGCTCAGAGGGTTAAGCATCTGTCTACGATGTGGGAGACCAGGGTTTGATCCCTGGGTCGGGAGGATCCCCTGGAGAAGGAAATGGCAATCTACTCCAGTACTCTTGCCTTGAAAATCCCATGGATGGAGGAGCTTGGTGCAGGCTACTATCCATGGGTCACAAAGAGTCGGGCATGACTGAGCGACTTTACTTTCACTTCAGCTTAGACACAGTCTCTCACAAAAGATAAACCACAATCTATTTTCATAGGCCATAGGATAACCAATACAAAAGAAACATTATTGTTAATCCAAGTAAAGTCATGTTCTGTCTCTCATTCAGTTCAGTTGCTCAGTCATGTCCGACTCTTTGTGACCCCATGAATTGCAGCATGCCAGGCCTCCCTATCCACCACCAACTCCCAGAGTTCACTCAAATTCACATCCATCGAGTCAGTGATGCCATCCAGCCATCTCATCCCCTGTCGTCCCCCTCTCCTCCTGCCCTCAATCCCTCCTAGGATCAGAGTCTTTTCCAATGAGTCAACTCTTCACATGAGGTGGCCAAAGTATTGGAGTTTCAGCTTTAGCATCAGTCCTTCTAAAGAACACCCAGAACTGATCTCCTTTAGAATGGACTGGTTGGATCTCCTTGCAGTCCAAGGGACTCTTAAGAGTCTTCTCCAACACCACAGTTCAAAAGCAGCAATTCTTTGGCGCTCAGCTTTCTTCACAATCCAACTCTCACGTCCATACATGACTACTAGAAAAACCATAGCCTTGACTAAACAGATCTTTGTTGGCAAAGTAATGTCTCTGCTTTCGAATATGCTATCTAGGTTGGTCATAACTTTCCTTCCAAGGAGTAAGCGTCTTTTAGTTTCATGGCTGCAGTCACCATCTTCAGTGATTTTGGAGCCCAAAAAAATAAAGTCTGACACTGTTTCCCCATCTATTTCCCATGAAGTGATGGGACCAGATGCCATGATCTTAGTTTTCTGAATGTTGAAGTTTAAGCCAACTTTTTCACTCTCCTCTTTCACTTTCATCAAGAGGCTTTTTATCTGAAAGAGATGGGAATACCAGACCAGCTGACCTGCCTCTTGAGAAATCTGTATGCAGGTCAGGAAGCAACAGTTAGAACCGGACATGGAACAACAGACTGGTTCCAAATAGGAAAAGGAGTACATCATGGCTGTTATTGTCACCCTGCTTATTTAATGTATATGCAGAGTACATCATGAGAAACGCTGGGCTGGAAGAAGCACAAGCTGGAATCAAGATTGCCAGGAGAAATATCAATAACCTCAGATATGCAGATGACACCACCCTTATGGCAGAAAGTGAAGAGGAACTAAAAAGCCTTGTTTCTCATTAGATATTTACAATTTAAAGCTACATAGTCAAAATTGCTAAATATGCTTCTCTACTAAAATTATATTCTAGCATGGCTTAGAGCATGTTTTACTTCATGTTATTTTTACATAAACATATAAATGTGCCCATGAAGAAATTTGTTTTTCTCAAAATAATGAAAAGTGCAAGTTTGGTCATAATTTTTCACAAATACAAAATCATTGGATACATGACTCTATTTAGTAGTGAAAACCACCTACTTATATCAGCAGATTAAGCTTCTATCTAAGATGTTTTATTTGAATTGTAAATTAACCATTGTAAAATGCAATGAAATGGCACGTAGCCTGTCCTTTCAAGTTCACAAAGTTTTAGGTATCCTCACTTAGAATTCTGTCTTAGGCATTTTCATGCACCACTACTTTCTTTACCCACATTTAAGGACCTTCTATGGCTGCTCTGGCATTTGTTTTTGTAACAGACTAGGGACGCAACTGAACGCATGGTAAATTAGGGGTAGAACAGCAGTAAAGAATCTGCCTGCAATGCAGGAGACCTGGCTTTGATCCCTGGGTTGGGAAGATCCCCTCGAGGAGGAAATAGCAACCCACTCCAGTATTCTTGCCTGGAGAATCCCATGGACAGAGGAGTCTGGAGGGCTATAGTCCATGTGGTCGCAAAAGAGTCGGACATAACTTAGCCACTAAACAATACAGTAAATCAGACAGAAATGTATTTTACTTTGAGGTTGTTTTTAAATTTAAATGAATACATCAGCTCAAGGAAACTTAGTTTTGATAAAATAGAACTCCAAAACAACCCACCTTTTCAGCTGTTCTGGATGGGGAATATTAAAATAACTAATTGGAAACAGGAGCTATGGTTCAAGCAAGGAGATAATCCCTGTTTGGCCCACTCTGATCTTAACCATTTTGTGAGTATAAAAATAATCTAATTAATTTGAGTGACTTGAAATATTTGCTTTATTGCAAATCATAAAACCAGATGAACAGTAAGATGAAACAACACTGGCAGGACCCTGAATACTTCAGATTCCTCAGCAAGGCGGGGAACAAAGGATTTATTTCTCCAACTCAAGGAAGATGAGATTAATTTCCCGGTCTTCCCATTAGTGGCTGTATATCTTTCTCATCCCTTCTCACTTCTTACTCAACTATTTGAGCTCCTCTATCACTAAACTCGTAATGTATTCCCTGCCCAGCCTTCAAAGCCATGTTCACATTCACAGATAAAAGGCCTGGTGCACTGGCCGGGGTAGGACCGCCACAAGCCACCCTGCAGTGATGACATGAGCGCGTGATAAACATCCTGACACAAAAACGCTCTTTTTAAGAAGCGGCCACCACTCTATAAGCAGACCTTTGTTGCTCTATCTGTGAGTTAAAGGGTCGGTCCTCCCACTGAAAGGCCCTGGAGTCGACAGACCAACTACTCCAAGTTGCTGACACCACGAGATAGAACAAAGGATCAGTCCAAGTCTTGATCTCCTGGGTCGGCCTGGGCCAAGTTCAGCCCAGCCATCTATCAAGACCCTGGAATGTGCCGTGAGAAAATACCCACATTCTGCCAAGGGGAGAGCAGAGCTGAGTCACTGATGTGCACGAGACCCTTGTCTGAGGGGCACAGGCAGCCTACATCTAGGCCTGCACTGTATAATGGGTAGATTTTCAGCAAGAGCTTGGAAGACAAATGATGCTTTTATCTGGCTTCTCCCCCTTGCAGTCAGAGTTTACGTTAAACCCACTTAGCTGTCTGGAGTGCAGCCTGCGGATTACCTGTTTGTATGAATCCAGTACATTACCTGGTCACGTGACTGGGAGAGATGGGGGCGGAGGAGATTTTTGTCAAATTGGTTTTGCTTTGAAAGATCTTCAGCGATTTCTGAAGCCTCACAAAGACGACTGTGCATTCTGGACTCCACAACAAAAAAGGATTAAAAGTGACCAATATACCAAGTAGAGACGGTTGTCTTATATTTCTGGCAATTTTATTAGTTTAGGCTCACGCAGTTGCAAGCTTAATATCAGCCACTCATAAGGGCAAAGTCGGAAAGGGAATAAAAACCCAGTCCCCGTGACAGTCTTCCCAAGCTTGGGAGCTGAGCGTCCAGAGGATTTTTGAGATAAGGCCTCATCAGCTAAAGTGAAACAATCATCTTTGAACTAAAACCACGAGGCCCTAAGTCAGGTCGTGAAGACAGCACTGCAAGGACAGGCGTCTCAAATGTTAACAAAGTTGAACTCAAATACCTAAAATGATTAATCAACCAAACTCATGTTGAGGTTAAAGCTTTTCTGTTTCTAAAATGTATTTGATTCCAAGAAGGAATTCTTTTCACAGCCACCCTGAGTGAAGCCTCAGCTTCAGCCTCAGAAGTTTGCTTTCTTTATCTTCATTAATCTTGGTCTCAGCTGAGGACAGGTGGGGGGTTAAGATGAAAATAGAAGGATGTCAGAGAATTTAATTTCCAACCTCAGTACTAATGCCCAATACCAAATTATGTACTAAGTCTTATTAATAAAACTCTCCAGTGTCAAAACTTGAAGGTCTTCTTGGAGACATGACTGAGTGGATGAATCGAACTGAATAGAATGTCAAGACTTGATCATCAGTACCTTGAGGACCTACCACATAGGGCTTTTTTTCATTTTTTAAGAACCAAAGGAGATAAATGCATGTGCAACTGGTTTGGGAAAAAAATCTGAAATATTATGATAAACTCATCCTTAGGTTGATTTCAGAGTGCATATCACTGACGTTGCTATTCAGTCGCTCAGTTGTGCCTGACTGTTTGCTACCCCATGGACTGCAGCACACCGGGCTCCTCTGTCCTTCACTATCTCCCCGAGTTTGCTCAAAGTCATGTCCATGGAGTCAGTGATGCCATCAACCATCTCATCCTCTGTCACCCCCTTCTCCTGCCTTCAATCTTTCCCAGCATCAGGGTCTTTTCCAGCGAGTTGGTTTTTGACATCAGGTGGCCAAAGGATTAGAACTTCAGCTTCATCATCAGTCCTTCCAATGAATATTCAGGGTTGATTTCCTTTAGGATAGACTGGTTTGATCTCTTTGCTGTCCAAGGGACTCTCAAGCACCACAGCACCACAATTCAAAAGCATCAGTTCTTTGGTGCTCAACCTTCTTCATGGCCCAACTCTCACATCTGTACATGACTATTGGACACCATAGCTTTGACTAGACAGAACTCGGTCGGCAAACTGATGTCTCTGCTTTTTAATACACTGACTAGGTTTGTACTTCCAAGGAGCAAGCATCTTTTAATTTCACAGCTGAAATCACCATCCATAGTAATTTTGGAGCCCAGGAATATAAAGTCAGTCACTGCTTCCACTTTTTCTTCTACTTGCCATGAAGTGATGGGACCATATGCCATGATCTTAGTTTATAGGAATGTAAATTGAATCTAAAATCTTGTTCTCCATTTCATTTCCAGTTTTCATCTCTTTAACAGACAAAGAAATCGCTAGACTATTAACTGTATAATAGAAAAATGAATTCTTCAGGACTTTCTGCCCTGGCTGCCAATCATATGTTATATAAGCTCTCAACCTGAAGCTATTTCTAATTGAGGCCAAAAGCCCAAATTTGGCCAAGACAGGAGGCATTCAAGTAATTCAAGTTTAAAATTCAGGCCTCAATTTCAAATTGACAGAGACTGATAAAGTCAAAAGAACTGATGTTTTTGAACTGTGGTGCTGGATAAAACTCTTGAGACTCCCTTGGATAGCAAGGAGATCAAACCTGTCAATCCTAAAAGAAATCAGTCCTGAATATTCATTGGAAGGACTATGCTGAAGCTGAAACTCCAATACTTTGGCCATCTGATGTGAAGAACTGACTCGTTGGAAAAGACCCTGATGTTGGGAAATATTGCAGGCAGGAGGAGAAGGCACAACAGAGGATGAGATGGTTGGATGGCATCAACGACTCAATGGACATGAGTTTGAACAAGCTCCAGGAGTTGGTGGAGAGGGAGGCCTGGTGTGCTACAGTTCCTGGGGTAGCAAAGAAAGAGTCAGACATGACTGAGCAACTGAACTGAACTGACAGATTATTTTCTCTTGCAAAATAATTGATTTTTTTCCCTAGCACTTGATAAATGCTCTAATTTACAAAAACTGAATATTTCTAAACACAGACTTCTTTAAAAAGTATCTAAATATCCTTGCGTACTTGTTCACATTAAAAAATATTTACTAAGGCAGAAATAGAGACACAGACATAGAAAACAAATTTATGGACACCAAGGGGGGAAGGAGGGTATAGGATGAACTGGAAGATTGGTACTGACATATACACACTGCTATTAACATGTATAAAATAGATGGATAATGAATGAAAGCCTACTGTACAGCATAGGGAACTCTACATGGTTCTCTATGGTGACCTAATGGGATGGGAATTTTGAAAAAAAAAAAAAATATATATATATATATAGATGATTCACTTTGCTGTACGGAAGAAACTAACACAACATCATGAAGCAGCTATACTCCAATAAAAATTAATTTTTAAAAAGCTAAAACATAAAAAGATTTACTGATCTGGACACAGCTTTGATCATCCACGGTATGGTTTTTTTTAGCAGTTTTATTAGATATAAATTGTACGTACCGTAAAGTTCACTCATTTAAATGTACACTATACTTTCTCAGGCGGCTCAGATGGTGAAGAATCTGCCTGTAATACAGGAGACTCAGGTTTGATCCCTGGGTCGAGAAGATCTCCTGGAAGAGGGCTTGGCAGCCCACTCCAGTATTCCTGCTTGGAGAACCCCATGGACAGAGGAGCCTGGCAGGCTACAGTCCACAGGGCTGCAAAGAGTCAGAGATGACTGAAGCGACTTAGCATGCACACATGCGTGACTTATTAAAGATGAACAATGTAAATGAGAAATTGTATTATTATTATGTTATTACCATTATTATTATTTTGCTGAGAGTGCACTTTTTCTTTAACACATTGACTGTAATCTTGTTAACATGTCTTTTATCTCTGCCTGTTTTCACCTATGATTCTTACCTGTGATTCTCCATCTTCACTTGCATGTTACCTGAGCCATGACACATGCTTTTCAAAGATGTGTCTGGGGGTCAGGATGTTCCAGGTTCAGAAAGAAAAGGGAAGATTAATTGTGTATAGATACAGACAGATCTTTGTTGCTAGGGTGACTAGAGAAATAAGCACAATAAGGAGACTATAAGAAAACAGTTTTATTTGTCCTTTTCATCCAAAGTCTAGCCATTCCTATCAGATCAGCCAGTCCCACTGCTTTCAATTTTAATGAAGCACATTTTTTACAAGACTGTCTTTAAGGTTTCATATCTAAAACATAATAGTCAATCCCAACTGGAAAAATTCCAGACAACTTTAGAGTATGTTGTTTATGCCTCCCTGGCACCGTACTATGCCTGGACCAGTGCTGGGCACACAGCAGTTCCTCAATGAATGAGTTAGAAATGAACAACCTAAAAGAGAAAAGAACAGCTGAGGCCGGAGGCTGGGACTGACTCTGCAAGTCTTCAGATTGAAAGAAGAGTCAAGCGGTCATAATAGAGTGTCAGAAAGATTTCTCTGAAATCAGGTTTTAGGACAGACTTGGAGAAGAACAAGATAAGAGTAGAAGTGTCTGACTATCCACACAGAGGGGAGGGGGCTGAACCACTTGCAGGAATTAAAGCAAAGAGGTGGAAGTTAAGAGGGAGCAGGGAGGGTCATCTGTGAGGCTGATTGACCCTCAGACATGGAAGGTGAGCAGAAGGGAGGCACCAGACGTGCGTCCAGGTGGCCCCTGGAGGCACCTCTCACCTAGCTGGGAGCTTGCCTGGCTGGGGTTGGAGAAGAAGTTAAGCTTGGCACTTACAGAGGATTCTCTCTGGATTATCACTCAGGGACCTGCAGCAGATCACAGAGGATGGTTTCAGGGCAGGGGATGGCGGACCACACAAGACTACAGGTCTCCAATACAAAGTAACAGTTTAAGCCTCTGGAGTGGATGAAATTTCCAGGAAGAGAGCAGAGGAGGAAAGAAAACTAGGAAAGGAGCCCTAGGGAACAACAAAATTAAAGGGTAGACAAAGCCCCTCAGCATCACTAGAAGGACAGTATGATTCAGAGAATCCATCATTATTGCTAGTCACCCATCCCCCGTCATGAGTTGAATTGTGTCCCCACAAAATATGTTGAAGTCCTAATGCTGGTTCTTCAAACGTGCTTTTATTTGGGTGGAATGGGTTAAGATGAGGTCTTCCTGCAGTAGCGGGCCCCTAACCAGTCTGACTGGTGTCCTTACAAAAACACCGCAAGAAGAAGCAGGCATGTACACAGCAGAATGCCAAGAAGCCTGGAGTTACGCTAGCAGCAGTCAGGGAACTGCCAGGAGCCAGGAGAGAGATGCTTGCCTGCTGTTTTCCAATGGAGCACCACTGTGCAGACACCTTGACCTTAAACTTCTAGCCCCCCGAAGGCAGGACAGTAAGTTTGCATCTAAGCCACTGGGTCTGTGGTACTTCCTTACGGCAGCCTCAGTGACCTGACACCACACCCCTGCTGCACAAAGAAGGTGCTGTTTCTCCACTCTGTTCCAGCCTCTCACCCACATCCTTCCGGGATCTCGCTCCTGATTCTCAGAGATTTCTGGGTGGGCAGACCATCCCCCTTACTCACCCAGAGCCATTTGCCCTGCTCGAGGTAGACACTGTGGCACCTCAATTTCCTTGGTTTTCTTTTTTTCAAATTTGCTCTTTGATTGGAGGAAAATTCCTTAATAATGTTGTGTTAGTTCCTGCCATACAGCCAGGCAAATCAGCCACAATTATACATACATCCCTACCCTCTTGAGCCTCCCTTTCCTCCCTCCAAACCCACCCCTCCAGGTCATCACAGTTCACTGAACTGGGCTCCCTGTGCCATACAGCAGCTTCTCACTAGCTAGCTGTTTTACATGTATTAGCGTTATGTGTTGATGCTACTTTCTCCATTTGTCCCACTCTCTCCTTCCCCCCACTGTGTCTACAAGTCCGTTCTCCACATCTCATTTTAAAATAGGGTGCTAAGATTGCAAGAGCGTTTTCAGCTTCAAGTTTATACAAATAACTGGATGGAAATTAACCTGCACAAAAGTGAGGACATGAGTCGATCCCCTCCCTCTTCTCACCACTAAACACCCCGAGCTTTTATCTGAGCAAAGGGAGAGAGACCCTCCTTTGACATTATCAGACAAATCCCCATGATTCACCTGCCGTATTTTTAAGCCTTTCTTATAAGCCTCTAAGTCTCATAATTGCATTAACATTATTTTTCCTGCATCTTAAACCTGCCCCCTTAAAGTTTTGAACGTTACTATGATTCAATGTTAAATATGATGACTTATAAAGATGCACGTATCAGACCACGATTCAGATCATTCTCAGATTCATCCCTCTCAACCATCATGCTAAAGTGTTTTCATAATTTCACCATCCATTAAGCCTGTCTGATTTTTACTTCACCTTCTGATCCGCTTTCTCTGCCATTAAGAGTAAATCACCTATATTTCCATATGTTTCCTCCCTTTCTCTAACCGTATTACTCTAACAATTTCAAATTCAGTTTCTTCCATAAAGTAAAAGAAGCACCTAATGAAACGAAGGAAACCCTTTAGTGCCGTCCTGCCTTTAGGACCTGTGCTCCCCATAGTAAATCAAGCCTGCTCCAAACCAGTGGTGTCACTGCGTATCTTAAATACCATTATATATTAAACACTGCTACCTAATGTCATTGAAACTTTGTCACAGACCAACCTGAGAAAAAATGGGGTGTATATTTTTGAGATAAGACAGCAATCACAAACTTGGCTCAAGGACTGTACCTGGGAATAACATTTCTATTTTTTTGTTTGTTTTGTTTTTCACTGGGGGATAATGGTAAAATGTATAACTCATAAAAATAGTCATATTGCTTCATGAAGTCAAACTACATCATCACTTCAGATCTATTGCAGTAGAAGAGGGAGAATGTTCTTTCCAGTCTTAGCTTTGTAAGAATTTCACATATTTTATTTTAAAACCAAAATAAAATATTTGTTCCTTCATCCACCAAGCAGAATGTATGTTGTTAAAAAAAAATATATGTATTGTTCACTGATTCTCCAAAGGCCCAGTATAGTGTAGAACCCTATTTGTCACTGAGCTTTTTTATACCTAGGAGTCTCAAAGTAAACAGAAGTGGCCTTTAACATTTCAGTTCAGTTTAATCGCTCAGTCGTGTTTGATTCTTTGCGACCCCATGGACTGCAGCACACCAGGCCTCCCTCTCCATCACCAACTCCCAGAGTTTACTCAAATTCATGTCCATTGAGTCGGTGATGCCATCCAACCATCTCATCCCCTGTTGTCCCCCTCTCCTCCCACCTTCAGTCCTTCTCAGCATCAAGGTCTTTTCAAATGAGTCAGTTCTTCCCATCAGGGGGACAAAGTACTGGAGCTTCAGCTTCAGCATTAGTCCTTCCAATGATATTCAGGACTGATCTCCTTTAGGATGGAGTGGTTGGATCTCCTTGCAGTCCAAGGGACTCTCAAGAGTCTTCTCCAACACCACAGTTCAAAAGCATCAATTCTTCGGCACTCAGCTTTCTTTATAGTCCAACTCTCACAGCCATACATGACTACTGGAAAAACCCTAGCTTTGACTAGATGGACCTTTGTTGGCAAAGTAATGTCTCTGCTTTTTAATATGCTGTCTAGGTTGGTCATAGCTTTTCTTCCAAGGAGCAAGTGTCTTTTAATTTCATGGTTGCAGTCACCATCTGCAGTGATTTTGGAGCTCCCCCAAAATAAAGTCTCTCACTGTTTCCATTGTTTCCCCATCTATTTGCCATGAAGTGAGGGGACCAGATGCCATGATCTTAGTTTTCTGAATGCTGAGTTTTAAGCCAACTTTTTCACTCTCCTTTAACAAATGGTTGGCAAATAGCCTGGTATTGAGTGGGGCAGGATTCTTAGAGGAAAAGGCAAAATAGGAGTTGCCAGGCACATCAACCGAGAGCTTTTTATCAGTGGAAACATAATGAGAAACTTATCTCAAGATGACACTCTGTGAATCAGGTTGTTTTATCCATTTTCTAGGAGAAGGAACTGAGTGTCATTTCTCACAGCTCATAAGGAGTAGAGCTGGGACCCTGTGTACCCAGGTTAACACATCCTGGTACTTCCCCTGATCAGAAAAGAAGCCAGAAGGGAGCCATCTATGTTATTGTGAAGAGCAAATTCCTTTCCAAATATCTGATCAGACTCAGTAGATTCCATACAAACACAGCTTTACTAATACTTTACTGTTTCTGAAACTACATTGTTGCTCACTAAGTTATGTCTGAGTAGAGCTGAGACTGTACCTTACTGCAGGCTAGGTTCCTTTCTGATTTTGACTTGCTAGGAAATCTACTCTAAGAAAGACCTGTCTAGCCCTCTCTCTCTGTCTCTCTCACACACACAGACACACACATTATGACCCAAGTTTAGGAAGTTGTAGAGTTTTTGTTGACTCTGTATAAATCAGTAGGATAAAATGCACACCTTCCTGACTTCACCATAAGTGAACTTACGATGCCATCGTGTGGTGAGATACAGAGAGTCATTTTTATCTGTTACACCAGGCTCCCTAGACTTCAGTCCGTGACTTCAGCATCACCTCTGTACCATCAATCTCCGTCTCTCCATAAAAGCACTGCCACCCCTGAGGGAGACATGTGTATCATTTCCACTTTTTGCATCGGACATTCAGCAGAAGATGAGGTGTTTGTCTGCTGCTTCCTAACAGGTCAGTTATGGGATTATCTGTGGGGTACTCTAATTGCAGCTTCACTTGCAAGGGTGCCTTTGATTACTGAGAGGTGTGAGTAAAGCTGAGTCCAGATATCTGTGTGCTATCTGCAGGCAAAAAATAATCATCTGGAATGGAGTTGGTGACTGGTTTTCTGCAGGTAAAAAGTGACGAAAACGGAAAGTGTTAGTGACTGAGTTGTGTCTGACTCTTTGTGACCCCAGGACTGTAGCCCCACCAGGCTCCTCTGTCCGTGTAATTCTCCAGGCAAGAACACTGGAGTGAGGAGGCATTCCCTTCTCCAGGGGAATCTTCCCAACCCAGGCATCAAATTCACGTCTCTTGCATTGACAGGTGGATTCTTCTGGTATATTTTCTAATTTACGCAACAAGAATCTGTCGAGAACGGCCCTAAACCTGGCTCCTTCACTTTAGTTTCCCATGGTTTCCCTTCCCTGGATCTTTTCCCATGGGTCCCCTCACCCACAACATTCACACATCAAGGATGTGGAAGGAGAGACAGAATTTTAGCTCTGGCCTCAAAACAGAAGTGAATTTCCCACAAGTCTCAGGTTGCATATGTACAGTAGGCTCTTAAACTAATGCTCAAAAAATACAACCTTATTACAGAAAAACTGTGTTGAATGGACATTGTTAAAAATCATTATTTACTTCTGGAAGTTATTTGATTTTATATTTTTCAAGCAGATATAAAGATATTACCACTAGAGAGCACCATGGTTCTTCCTTAATCTATATGCATATGGGTTATAGTGATCCCTAATTTTAGGGATGATGTTAAATAATAACCTTTATAATTTAAGCTGAATTTGGAAAATTCTTTTGCTCTGTTTTGGTCTTTGCCTAATAACAATATCCAAAGGCATTTCAATTTTGTTTTTTTAAAACAAAAATCAGCAGCCAACTTCCAAGTGGCAACCAATGCCACTTGTCTTTAGTACAACACCTACAACTATGTTGACCAAGCAAATACTAGCTATTCAAATGCCTTAAACACTCTCCAGATTCACAGAATGAAAATTCATGCCTTTGGGAGGCTTATATTCTAGAGGAAAGACTGAGACAGTGAATGAAGATTTTATATATATATATATATATATACACACACATACATATATATACATACATATATACACACATATATTAATAACATTAATGAGCTATTATATATAAAACTGTATATAGTCTATATAAAACCCCTGACAAGATGTTACATATGATATAGTATTTACAAGTCTTGTCTGAAATATTATCACTAAGGTAAACTCAGATTGGGCTTTCCTGGTGGCTCAGCGATAAAGAATTTGCCTGACAATGCCAGAAACACAGGTTCTATCCCTAGGTTGGGAAGATCCCATGGAGGAGGGCATGGCAACACACGCCAGTATTCTTGCCTGAAGAATCCCATGGACAGAGGAACCTGGGGGACTGCAATCCATAGGGTCACAAGGAGTCAGATACAATTTAGTGAAACAACAATAACAAACTCAAATTGTTAACGGGCAGCTATACTACATTAATTAACATGCAGGAGTAGAAGTATCCTTTGCTATAGAGAGTCAACATCAGAACATCCTGCCCAATCTCTCTGTGTGCTCAATCTCCAGAATACCCCGACTCTTATATAAATGTCTTGAGAGTGAGCCACAGAAAGATAGCTTTGGTTTTATTCTGGCATACATGCCATTGTACCTGTACTAAAATCATGGGATCATGACTCAGGACTCCACCTCAACAAGACTTCATTCATCACAAAATAGGCTTCAGGTCAGATTCCATCAAGTGCATCCAGAGAGATACTTCCTTGTGAGTATCCCATCATTCTTCCATAAGACATACTCGAGGACAGAGCTTTGCAGTGGCATTATCCACAACAAAATCTGCTCAGAGGTCAGGACAGATATATTGCCTTCACAAGTGGCAGTTCCATAACTCACTCAGTGCAGTGTCTGGATAGGATAACTCCGTAACTCCTTGATAGGATTCGGAACAGGAATTAAAACAGGTATAAAAGGACAACTGATGAAATCTGAACTTGAACTGCCAATTAAGTGTCCTGATCTTCATCATTATAATTTGGTTACAGGGCTTCCCAGGTGGCTCAGTGGTAAAGAATCTGCCTGCCAATGTAGGGGACATGGGTTCAGTCCCTGGGTTGGGAAGATCCCCTGGAGAAGGAAATGGCCACCCACTCCAGTATTCTTGCCTGGAAAATTCCATGGACAGAGGAGCCTGGTGGTCCATAGCCAAGGGGTCACAAAGAGATGGACACAACTTAGTCTGCGCATGTACACAATTTGGTTATATAATCATCTGTCCTTGTTCTTACGAAATCTACACAAAGAACTTAGTGACAACTCTGAAATGTTTCAAGAAAAGTAAATGTTGTCTCTATACTGAATTATCTCTATCTACTACACCTGTCTCCAGAGAGAGACTGATAAATAGGTCACTATTCTTGAAATGTTTCCACTTTTGAAATTAAACACTGCCAAAAATGCACATCAAAACAGAAAATGCACACACAAAACTATATCTTTCCTATTGTGACAGTTTCCCTCAAATTTGCATAGGTAAGGAAGCTGTGAATTATTCAAATGAATAGTGAGTGTAGGTGGAAAGTTCTGGTTAGAAATAGCAGGAATAACATTTATCCTTAGCAATTCATGGCTAAGGGCAAAGTTTTAAAAACACTGATGCAGAAGAGATGGCTGAATGCAAAAGGTCACAGCTGTTTTTAGCAAAAGGCAAGCAAGCTATTGCACAAAACTTCTGCATGATAAAATAGATTTTAAATGCCCTAACATTACGTATTTTCATAAAGAGTACTCGGATCCATAGAACTGCTATATGGCTGCTAGAGATAATTTACTTCTTCCTGCATTTTATAAAATGACTGGAAATAGCAAGTTTAAAATGAAATCATCATTTTGCTTCAATTTTCAATCCAAGAAAACCCTCTATTTTCACCCCATGGCTATAAATGTCTGTGCAGGCTCACAAGAAAATGCTTCAAGAATTCATACTAACACAGTTAGAATGAACCCTCTTGACTCATATCTTTCCCCCTCTTCTGTGAAATTCCTGTCCTAAGTCATTTACTTGAATTCTGCCCCAAGTGATGGGATGCCCTTGGCACCTGATGACTGGAGATGACAGGTCATAAAACATTGAATCTGGGAAGGATAGCATTGGATAAATACTGCTGCTAGGAGCTCCTGCTACATGGAAGAAAGGCAGAGTATAACACAGTCGATACTAGTTACAAATGGGAAAAAATCCCTTCTGTGAAGATACATTCTAGTTTTTTAAACTTGTAAAACCTGTAGTCAGGAAAAGGAAAACAATGGAGAGAGAAATGTGGCATAGATATGTTACTTATTTCTCATAAAAAGCCCTTCAGGTTCCTCTGTCCATGGGATTCTCCAGGCAAGAATACTGGAGTGGGTTGCCATTTCCTTCTCCAGGGGATCTTCCCAACCCAGAGATTGAACCAAGTTTTCCTGAATTGCAGGCAGATTCTTTACTGTCTGAGCCACCAAGGAAGGCTGTCTTGAGAGTACATGAGCATAGTTATGTAATGTCAACAACTGTTTGTCAACTACCTATTACCAAGTGGTCAGAGAACTAGACATTTTATACATTTTCTTACCTCATCGAATCCTCATAACAATCTCACGATTTAAATTGCATTAGTTAAACATCACAGAGAAAAATGAGAGAGAAAAATCAGCTTGCGTAAATCCTAGCTCAGATTTAAATCTAGGCTGTTAAATATCAAAATCTTTGCTCTCACCTCAAGGCTTCACTGGCTATGAACAGGTGCTGACGGGGCAGCCCTGGCTCATGTTTATCATGTAGTCAGTAAAATCTATCCTTCCCTACTTTACCCACAGAGGAAAAATCATATGACCAGAAAGAGAATTCTCACCCTGCAGCATGGAAGAGAACATCCCAAAAGTGACTGAACCTCCATCTCCTGCAGGAAGATTTTTTACCACTGAGCCACCTGGGAAGCCTGATTTAGGGACTATAGCTTTTTTAATATTCACAAAACATAAAATTTTAAGTAATTTTATACATGACAATAATGTTATTAAATGCTCATTAAATGGTGATGCCAAAATGAGATTGGAAAAACAAACCCCCCAAATAAAGGATTAATAGCCAGATAAATCAATAAAAAAGAATCAAATAGTTTTCAGTTAATGTTAGAAAACTTTGAAAATTAAAAACAAAATTAGAGAAGCAAAGCTTTGTGTAGCAAAGCAAATCACTATGTATCAGGCAGAATGATGAAAAAAAAATACTGGTGACAGGGCTGCAAAATAAATGCCATAGCAACATGCCTGTACACATCAATTTCAGGAGATTTCTAAGCTCTGTAAAAGCATACTACCTACCCTACGTTTATCTCTTTACTCCTGAATTACTCTTGAAAACTACTCTTGAATTATTCAGGCGTTGAGTTGCTCAGGTCTTCAGAAACAATTTATAACAATGGAATCATTTTACTGGGCACAGATAGATGAAAAATCACTCCAGTCATAAGAGAGAACAGCATCCTTCAGAAATCAATGCATTTGTGCCTGATTTACATGCTTTCTTGTGATGCCACATCAACATTTAGAAAATAAAAGAGCAAATGACTTTAAGAAGCACTGCCTGGGAAGACTCTCAGATGAAGGTCACCTGGGTGGCCAGCTGCCACACTTTCTGAGGTGGAGACAGGTGCCCACACAGGCCGGCGCTACTGCCTTAATGATGAAGTCAACACTTGCTTTGATACATTCATTTAATGTATTCTGCATTACTATGTGTGTTGTAAAGAGCATGTACTTTGGTTCTGTGTGTACATGTGCATTTGTCCGTTTTAGCGTGCATTTTTAATTCTCAGGCTTTTCAGGATAACTCTCTTTCTATATCATCTTGCTTCTGTTATTTTCTTTTCAAAATTTATAGTTCCTTTCCAGTTGATTCCATTTTCTGTCCAGGCTACATCATCTGCTGTTATTTTGTTCAATGATATGGATGGTAGATAACCTTCTACAAATTCAATAATGGCCACCTAAGAGTTCACAAAGACATCTGTTAGCTGATTTCCCTTAAGTGTGGTTATTTAATTTTTTCTGTGATTCATTCTGGTATTAAAAACTGACAAAGCATTAAATAAAATTTGAACAAACATGTAAGAACAAATAATCTCACAATAACAGGAGCTATATAGTCTGGTAGTCGTATAAAAAGGGCTGTCAGATTCAGATAAGATCATGTAATTGTTTTCCACCTGAATGCCTCCCGCAGTTAGGCATTCATTTTCCTGTCTCACAAAAAGGAGGAGGAGAGGAAAGTAACAGCAGCAGTTGATCATAAAGATGCATGATGTTTTCAAAGGCACAGACGCCCTGTGAAACAGAAAGCAAAGGTCTGCAGAAACTAACCTTGCAGGTGATCCTCTGTATGGAGATGTTTCCTGACTCGGAGGTACGTCTGTTGTTAGCTTCAGGTTTACTACAAGGAGGTCCTTCCAGGGTCTATTGTTTTTCTTTCTTTCCTTTCTTCTCTCTTTTCTTTTTTTTCCCCTATCTTTCTATTTTATTTTCTTTCTTTGGGTATATAATCCAAGTGCTGGAAGGTTTCTCTGAGAACAGCCAGTTTAACACCTTAAGAAGACTATGTATCAAACAGACAGCTAGTGGGAAGCTGCTGTACAGCACATGGAGCTCAGCCTGGTGCTCTGTGATGACCTAGAGGGTTAGGAGGGGAAGGGCGGAGAGGGAGGTCCAAGCGGGAGGGGATATATGTATACTTAGAGCTCATTCACAGCAGAAACTAACACAACGTTGTAAAGCAACTATCCTCCAATTAAAGAAGACTTGTCAATGTCTCTGACATACAATGACTTTTTTTCCCCTATCTTTCTATTTTATTTTCTTTCTTTGGGTATATAATCCAAGTGCTGGAAGGTTTCTCTGAGAACAGCCAGTTTAACACCTTAAGAAGACTATGTATCAAACAGACAGCTAGTGGGAAGCTGCTGTACAGCACATGGAGCTCAGCCTGGTGCTCTGTGATGACCTAGAGGGTTAGGAGGGGAAGGGCGGAGAGGGAGGTCCAAGCGGGAGGGGATATATGTATACTTAGAGCTCATTCACAGCAGAAACTAACACAACGTTGTAAAGCAACTATCCTCCAATTAAAGAAGACTTGTCAACGTCTCTGACATACAATGACACAAACAGCATCTCAAGCCCAGCGTTGTTCTCATCATGACTCCTTGCCTTCTTCGTTTTCTTACGTTTTGTTTCCTACCCAGGATAAACACACAGAAGTTGCCCCTGAATGGTCTGGAACTCCTTGATACCGCTTCAATTGTGAAAGTAAACCACACACACCACAGAGACACCCCTGCCACCCCGAGTCAGAGGTCTGATGAGTGATGCACTGGGCTGGCACTGAGCGTGTTTGCCCTCCTGATCACTCAGTCCATAGAGTGATCATAGCCAAGAGGTGTGAGTAAAACCAATGTAACTGAGGATGCAAGAACCATAGACAGGAAGTTAAGGATAGAAAAGACATCACTTACCTTATTACTTCCAAGGTTCAGCTACTTTAGAAGATGCATGAGGCTCATTTGCTGGATTCTTATAGAAAACATTTAAGGCTAAAACAATTTTACATAAAACACCACCGATATGTTATCCAGTGAAGCACGAGAGAAAGGAAACCACCTCCCCATCTGTGGTTTCACTGCTCTCCTTCCACTCTGCCCCTCAGCAGACTAACTGATAACTTGCCCATCCAAGAGGCAGTTTCTGTGGTTTGAAATCCAACCTGCTGGTGTGAGTGCCCCAAAGTGTATTCTCAATGAAAGTAGATTGTGAATATATAATGTGGATTCTAAACCCCAAATAATTAGAATCCAAGTCACCAGGGCTTCCCAGGTGACTCAGTGGTAAAGAATCTGCCTGCAGTGCAGAAGATGCGGGTTCAATCCCTGGGTCAAGAAGATTCGCTAGAGTAGGAAATGGCTACCCACTCCAGTATCCTTGCCTGGAGAATCCCATGGACAGAGGAGCCTGGGGGTTACAGTCTTTGGGGTTGCAGAGAGTCGGACAAAACCAAGCTGCTGAGCATGCATGCACAAACCCCAAAAATGCTTACCACTGTGTAAGGTAATACATTGCTTTGCACGGCAAAAGGGACTTTGCAGATATGATTAGACACTCAAGATGGGGAGACTGTCTGAAATCCTCTGGGTCAGAATCAGAGGAGGTGATGTAATGACAGAAGCAAGGGTGTTGATTGGGGAGAGAGTGGGAGCTCCTAACTGGCTGGTGTGAAGATGGAGGAGAGTCAATGAGCTGAGGAAAACAGGCAGCCTCCAAAGCCAGAATAGACAGACACTTCTCTGGAGCCACCAGCAGGGAGGCAGGCCTGCTGACACGTAGACAGCAGCTCAGGTAAGCTTCTTTCAGATTGCTGACATCCAAAACTGTAAGATGATAAATATGCATTGCTTTGAGCCAATAGATTTATGGTGATTTGTGACAGCAGCAAGAGGAAAAATACATTCTCTTCTCAGTAGACAAGTCCTACCTGACATCTTCAGTGAGAGTAAGTAGGCTTCTGAATTCCAGACCTACTTCCTGACTCCCGTTTGGCATCTCCAATTACATGTTCTGGAGTAGGGAATGGCAACCCACTCCAGTATCCTTGCCTGTAAATTCCATGGACAGAGGAACCTGGTGGGCTACAGTCCATGGGGTCACAAAGAGTCAGACATGACTGAGAAACTGATCACATGTGCTAGTGTGCTTCAGAAGGATTTAAAGCTTAGCGTGGCTCAAAGGACACATGTTCTATGAAAGTTATGGACATTACAATAAACTCTAGTTGTGGAAAATGAAAGTGTTAGTCAATTTCTATTGAATAAGATATTTCAGTGGTGTCTGACTCTTTGCAATCCACCGGACTATGGCCCACCAGGTTCCTCTGTCCATGGGATTCTCCAAGCAAGAATGCTGGAGTGGGTTGCATGCCCTCCTCCAGGGAAATCTTCCCTGACCCAGGAATTGAACTCACATCTATTATGTCTCCTGCATTGGCAGGCAGGTTCTTTACCACTAGTGCCTCCTGGGAAGCCTAGTTGTGGAGAAGAAACTAAAATGCAAGACAGAATTGCTGTAACCTGTGTACACAGTTTATTGATTTAGGACAGACTTAGTTCCAACCTTGCAATGATGGCCTTAATAAGAAATATTGCTCCAAAAGAATGATCAGAAAGCAAATAATCCATTCGCTAAAAGACTTTCAGACATCATACCGTCTTGGACAATTACAGTGTCTCTTGAAAGGCTTTAGAATTTTAATTGTCTAAAGTTTATATACAAAAAGTTGGTTTAGAAGAAACTTTTTTCTAACATGCTCTTTCCATTTCCTGGAAGAAAGAAGCCAAAAAGTGATTAAAATACTGAAGCTGTAAGGGATTGGCATCACTAGAACATTTTCAGTAACAAAACAAAACAACACAAAAAATAATAATTAAAACTTTGCTACACTCTTTTATATCACTAGCTTCTGGTGAAAAACTAAACACTAATTAAACCAAGGCTTTCATTGTAGATAATGCTAGCTCTGTAAAAGGACAAGAGAAAAATAAATTATATACTGACCAGAGGTAAGTCATGAAAAGGGTAATAGGGCTTGTAAGATATTAGGAATCAGGGAGGGAGAGATTTAAGCATCAGAAATACCACTCTTTCAGAAATTATTCGATTTGGTTTTATCATTGTGAAAACTGTCATACTTACACAATACCACTAAAAATTCCTCAAAATTATCCTTACATATAGATACTTGTATACGAATACAGAGAGAGATAAACAGATACAAGTTAAAAACATACTAAAGATAACGTCTTTCTTTGAAAATGTGAGTCTGTGCTTTTGCAAAGTAAGTTCTACATCAATGATTTCATCCAGTCTATGGTCAAATCTCAAATTGGAGTCCATGTCTGCATATTCAAAGTGCAAATCTCTCACCAACAGACACAGCAAATCTCAGAGAAATGGACTAAAGGATGCCTGGTGTATGCACATATACCTACCAACAAAGTGCATTTTCTGTGATTGTGTTAGAAATCACATCTGTGTGTGCTCGTGAACACAGTATTTCAGACTCCAGACCCCGTTCAAAGCACCGCACCACCTCCTGGTATTATAAGGTGGCAGTCCTGCAAATCTTTCACAAGATACAGCTGAGTTCCCCGTGTTATCTGCCTACTGAGGACGCCAAGTGGGCACAGGGGCAAACAACCCAGGCTTGGGAATATTCTAATTCAACTAATACTGTTAAAATAAGTCAAATGCCCTTTTGATTACTACTGCAAAAATTATTGAAAAATGGTACTGATGAACCTATTTGTAGGGCAGGAACAGAGACACAGATGTAGAGAACAGATATGCGCACACAGTGGGGGAAGGAGAGGGGGACGAATTGAGAGGGTAGCATTGACATATATACACTACCATGTGTAAAATAGCTAGTGGGAAGCTGCTGTATAGCACAGGGCGCTCAGCTCAGTGCTCTGTGACGACCTAGAGGGGTGGGATGGAGGGGTGGGAGGGAGAGGACATATGTATACATACAGCTGATTTGCACTGTTGTACAGCAGAAACCAATACAACATTGTAAAGCAGTTATACTCACATTAAAAAAAAAATCCTATGATAAACCATAGTGGAAAAGAATATTTTAAGAAGAATGTATATATATACATATATATATAACTTCATTTTGTTGTACAACAGTAATTAACAACATTGTAAATCAACTATACTTCAATAAAATAAATAAGAAAATAAATTCAAAAATCAAGAAATAAAAAATTATGATGTCATGACTACTGATAAATAAAACTTGAGCTCTGTGCTAAGTGTTATATCTACTTCTTTCCCTGTAAACATCACTGCAAACCTTCAAGACAAATATTCATTTAAAACATTTCCACAAGTGAATACACTGAGTAGAGACAGGTTAAATAACCCACAGAGATTGCATAGGTAGGCAGAGGTAGAGTCAAAATCCAAACCCAGATCTATGTGACTCCAGGAAGTGCTTTTGAATAAAGCATTATTTAATGTGTTAAAAATAAACAACATATATCATTTTTGGTCATTTTAAAAAGCAATGAATATATAATAGACAACATAATGATCATATGAAATTGTTACAAAATAAATTTGCAGGGTCTGCTCTAGCATAAAGAATAAGAGAAAAATAGTGTGTTCAGTCACTAATTCGAGTCTGACTCTTTGTGACCCCATGGACTGCAACACGCCAGGCTCCTCTGTCCTCCACTATATATATATGTGCAAAAAACACATAAATCTCATTATGTTGCCAGAAATGACCACTTATCTGGGGAAAATGTTGGCCACGTATTACATATCATATTTGAAATTAACTTCTAGATTATTTGAAGTTTAAAATATGAAAAACTTTTTAAAAGTCTAGAAATATTTTAAAAATAAAAACAAAAGATTTAAGTAGAATATTTTTTAAAATAATGGAACAGAGTATACTGAAGCAGGATGCAATCATATTTTTTTACTGAGGTATAATTGACACATAATGATATACTAGTTTCAGGTGTACGGCATACTTTGCTATTTGTTATGTTGTGAGTGACCACCTGGGTAAGTCTAGTTAACGTCTGTCATCATGAACAGTTACTTTTTTTTCTTGTGATTAAACACTTTTAAGATCTGTTCTCTTAGCAGATGTGTTTATGACTTGGAAATCTGAAAAGGAAGAGATGGGCAAAGACAGGCCATGTAACTGCTAAAAACATGAAAAATGGCTTAGAGAAATATATTTTGACAAAACTGAATACAGGACTCAAACACTGAGTGTGATGAAGGCAAATGCTTTATGCTGACAAAGGCACCTGCATTCAAAAGGCAAAAAAACTCAAGGACTGAACAGCATCACACTGAAACACAGAAAGGAAATACTTTCAGAAAATACAAAGAAACTGAGAAGATTAGAATTAGGGAGGGAAAAAATCTGTCTCAGAAAACAGCAAAGTCATACTGAAAAAAATAACAATATGAAGAATCTGAATATCACAAACATCCAACTTGGTATGATATACATATATCATATATATATATATATACAGAGAGAGAGAGAGAGAGAGTATTGTGTACCAAACAAATTACAACTAAATTGCACTCTTTTCAAACACCATAAAACAGTTGCAGTAATAACCCAGATGTGAGGTTACAAAAAAATGCCTTTAGAAAGCCCAAAGCAGAAATCACACAGCGCAAGTTCTGATTAAAGGGTCACAAAACCAGACGGTAAACAACTAAAGCCTAGCCCCAAAGAAACTTCCTACTGAGAAATGTTGAATCGCTCTTCTAAATGACTCAAGATAAAAAGAAACTCAGAATTAAAATTAAAGGCTATTCAGAAATGAGTGAGAATAGAACACCATATATCAAAACACAGAATTTGGACAAAGCATCAATCAAGGAAAATTTGATGGTGAAGGCATTTACTAGAAATGGAGAAAAATGGGAACTACATGAGCCAAAGAGTCAATGCAACAGAGTAGAAAGAGCAGTGGTCCAAACCCACAGCAAGGAGCCTCAGGCAGGGATGGGGAGTGAGCCCTGGGGACACTCTAGGGTGGACTCTGGCCTCCTCATCCATCCAGCTTGGCCCTTGATGGAGTTATTTCACCTCTCTGTTTGCTCTTCAGCAAACAGGGCTCTCATTGTTTTGTTAAAGGATTAAGTGAGATGGCGCTAGTGGTAAAGAACCCGCCTGACAATGCAGGAGTTATAAGAGATGAGGGCTCGATCCCTGGGTCTGGAAGATCCCCTGGAGGAGGCAATGGCCACCCACTCCGGGATTCTTCGCTGGAGAATCCCATGGACAGAGGAGCCTGGCGGGCTACAGTCCATGGGGCCGCAAAGAGTTGGACACGACTGAAGCGACTTAACATGCATGCATGCCTAAGTGAGATGGTGCAGATAAAGTTCTTGGGCGAGCACCTGACCAGCAAAGCTTACCTTAAGAGGAAGACAACAGTGTGCATTAGTCAATGACTCAAGGACTCCTAAATTAGGCTATCTCGTGTATGAACATAGGTGCAAAACTCTTAAAATATTCACAAGCTAAATCCAGTCACATATAAAGGTAGGGGTAACATGAGTGAGCCAGCTGAACATATTCTAGACACACGAAGTTGACTCACCATTGGAAGAAAATTGACCAACATTATTCATGAGGAACTCGTCAGGCCGATAGGAACAGAACACTGCTGCCGTCTTCTCTAATGACCCTAAATTAAGACTGTCTGCATCTCACTCAGGTGAAATCAGGAGGAATTCTCCAACTGAGTCTATCCAGGAAGACTGTCAACAGGTCTCATCTGGAGTTGTGCATCTTCCTGACAGGCCACAGGCACCTCCACCGCGCGCTGCATATACATCATTAAAAATAAGGCTGACATTCCACAGCTTCACGGACCTACGTATGTAGTGAACAACAAACATTTCCATCCAGAAAGAATTCAATTTTATTTGAGAGCAAGAACGTTTAAAAATTCTCAAGCAAAAATTCACATAAGCACGTTTGTTCTGTTCTCCTGATTTTAAAAATAATATCTAAACTGCCACTTTGGTAGAGGAGATAACCAGATGGCAATTTTATTTCAAGAATCTTATTTCAAGAGGGTCAGTCCATCAGCATAACTCTTCAGTCTGTTCTGTCTATAGATCTGAATCCAGGAGACACTCAAAAATTATGTTTAAACGTATTCATCTAAAGGACTGCCCAGGGTTTATATTCAAGGTGACTCTAAATATATAAAAAAAGCATCTCTGGGCAAGAAGTGACAAAGATATCAGTAGGGCTCCCTCCTCCTCCTTCTTCTTTAAAAGAACATATTGATATGAGTAACCTAAAATTCAAGAAATGTGACTTTATAGTTGCTTGAAGGTTGCAATCCGAGAATGTCCTCTGAGAGGGTATTTAGAACATCAACATTCAGGTGGACCGCAGACCACAGCACGAGGCTCAGATCACATCAAGAGGACAAGCACATAATGAGAATCCAAGTTTAGGCAGAATACGATGTGAAACTATGAACTCAGGCAATATCTTCTTGTCTTGGCATAATGGTTCTGCATAATCATTTTACATTTGTTTTCAGTGCATGCTACTGAATCCACATAAAACATCTAATGTTTAAAAATGCAATGAAATCAAATTGCCTTGTTAAACATTAGGAGCAATTAACCAAAATCCATTATTCTAAGTTTTAAAAGGAAAATTTTCCTTTTGTTGGGAAAAGGGAAAGTAGTACACATTTATTTTACTCTCCTTCCTGAACAAATTGCCAAAACGCACAAAAAGGAGTCAAAAATAGTAAACTAAACATCACCTGCACTGAAAATAGGTTGTCATCATAAACATGGGGTGCAAAATCATGGTCTTATTTTCTTTCAAACTAAAGAAACTTCTTTAACATTTCTTGCAGTGCAGGTGTGCAGGCAATGATTCTCTCAACTTTTGATTGTACAAGAAAGTCTGTATGTCACCTTCATTCATGAAAAGTATTTTTACCAAGTGTAAAATTTGAGTTGGCCTATTTTTCTTTTAGCATTTTCCCAATGTTTGATTGTCTCCAAGCTAGTCTAGTGTCTCACAGGGTATTTATTGTTATTCTTAGCTTTGTTCATCTTGATATAAGATGTCTTTTCCCTCTGGTTGTATGAAGATCTTTCTATGGCTGGTTTTCAGCAACCTCATATGGTATGTGACAGTGTGATCTTTTTGTTTATACAGCTGAGTGCTTCTTAAGTCTCTTGGAGCTACAGATGTAGTGTTATCAGATTTGGAAAATATTTTGGCCATTATTTCCTCAAATTTTTTTCTGCCCCTGCTTTTTGGGCCTCTAATTACACATACATTACATTGCTTCCCAGTGTCCCATGGCTTACTGAGTCTCCAGGTTTAAGAAAGATTATTTTTTTCTATCTCTTTCCTTTGCCTCTATCTGGATTATTTCTATTTCTATGTCTTCAAGTTTATGAGTTTTTCATCTGAAGTCATGTAATCTGCTGTTTATCCCATCCAGTTAAATTGTTACTTCAGTTGCTGTTTTTTCAGCTCTTGATGTTATTTGGCTCTATTTATATATTTTATTTCTCTTGATATTGTGTTTTAATGTCCAGCTTTCCCAACACCACTTATGGAACAAACTTATTTCCCCATTGCATATTCTTGACTACTTTGTTGTAAATTAATTGACCATACATACATGGGTTTATTTCTGGGCTCTCTGTTATATTCCATTGAACACGCCATTTTTATGCCAATACTATACTGTTCTGCAGAGAAGGCAATGGCACCCCACTCCAGTACTCTTGCCTGGAAAATCCCATGGATGGAGGAGCCTGGTGGGCTGCAGTCCATGGGATCACTAAGAGTCAGACACAACTGAGCAACTTCACTTTCACTTTTCACTTTTATGCATTGGGAAAAGAAATGGCAACCCACTCCAGTGTTCTTGCCTGGAGAATCCCAGGGACAGAGGAGCCTGGTGGGCTGCCATCTATGGGGTCGCACAGAGTCGGACATGACTGAAACGACTCAGCAGCAGCAGCAGCAGCAGCAGCAGCAGCATACTGTTCTGATTACTCTATCTTTGTAATATAGTTTGAAATCAGGGGGCATGATGCCTCCAGCTATGTTCTTCTTTCTCAGGATTGCTTTGGCTATTCAAGGTCTTTTATGGTTCCATACAAATTTAGGATTGCTTGCCCTATTTCTAAGAAAAAATGTCATTGGGATTTTGATAGCATTGTATCTGTAGATAGCTTTGGGTAGTATGGCCATTTTAACAATATTGAATCCTTAAATCCATGAACGTGAAATACCCCATAAGTTTTTGGTGCAGTATTCTCATTTAGTCATCTAAATTACCAATGACTATAGTAAATTCCTCTCTACCAAACAATTATTTTGGAGAACGTTATTCTAATTTTCAAGTGATTGTAGTTATGTTTAAATAGATTTGCAGGATTCTTTTGTAGTTCTCTGATTAACAGGTGAGTTTTTCTGTCTGATGTGGAATTAGTTTTTTCTTCTACACTGATCCCCTTAAGTGTTTCTTTATTTTCATATTTTTCTCATCATTACAGTGGGAATCAGGAAATAATTAGGTTTGTGTTCAAACCATCACCTTGCTGGAAAACAATCATGGATAATGGTTCAGTTGACTGGTACTTTCTTCTTCTCCAGTGTAAACCATTCGGTCATTTTTGTTCTCTTTGCTCTTTCCAGCACAATCAGTGTTCTGTGAATATGGCAATATCAGGTCATTTTAAATTCTGTTTGAGAGAAAAGTCACTATCTACTTAGAATTTAAGGTGAAAACCAACAGCTAGCCTCCATTGTGCCAAGCCATGATTTTTTTCTGCATAGCATGATTACGGCACTCTCCAGCAACAATAACTCAGGAGTAACTTGAAGACATGTCTCTGTAATTGCTTCACACCCAGAGCCACAGAGACAATAACTGCCCTGCAAGGGACCAAAGAGATCATCCAATTAGTAACTACAGTCCCTTGTTCCGTAGATGAGGAAAATGAGTCATGAATAAGACTTTCCCACACCATTATTTAATGGAAATTTGCATTCATATTTGCATGAACAGCAATGCCTTACATAACAGAAGATCAACAACTTAGTATAATTTATGGGAACATCATTTTTAAAAGGGTTACTCATAACCTCGGCTCCTTCAGAAACTACATAGAATAGAAATGACTTTCTGTCAGCCTTTAAAACTGTTAATTTTCTATCCTAAATGTCAGCTGGTAAGTTACTCACTAGAGTCGTGCATAAACAGCACCCAAGAGACACTGGAGGTTTATATTTGAGATTTTGTATTTCAAAGTATTGGAATTTCTTGACCATGAAGACAGGCAATATCTGTAAAACATCTACTTGCAACTTAAAGGCAGGTATACATGACCTGTCTCTATAGTGTACTCTTTACATAAAGAGTTGTCATCTACTCTGCCCTTGCTCATCTTTACTGTCATTTCTTCACCTCCCTTAAGCCATTCCAGGATTAACATGAATAGTGATACTGATGTTATTTTCATCTTAATTTTACTTCTGATTTTAATTCCAATCCTAATACTAGCTGAAGGTTATTGAGTACTTATTAGATACCAAGCTCTTTTCTAAATGATTTAAAACATAGATTGTCTCTTTAACACAAGTAAGAGCCAACTATTAGGTCCATTTTACAGACTAGGAAACTGAGGCACAGATCGCTGAGTGACTTAGCCCTACCCAGGCAGTCAGGTTCCAGAGTCTGAAGTCTGTTTTTAACGCTGCTCTACTTCTCAGTCCCAGCGTCCATTCGAGTATTTGTCATGTCCAACTGAAAGGGGGAATTCTGAAAGCCTTCTCCTACTACAGTGGCCCAGGGAACCTGTCTTTCTTATAGAAAGCACAGGTTACTTGCCTATCCTTGGCCATGCTTGCCTCAGAAGCCCGATGAGAGTCACATGCATGACGTTTCATGAGCAGGAGAAAGAAATGGGCTCCATAAATCATAACTGTACACTTCTGAGAAGGAGAAGAAGACCCAGAAGTAACAGTAGACTCTATTCAGATGTTGGACAAACACTTAACAAATGCTCATGACCCAGTGATGAAGGGCAGGAGGCTACCACACCTGCACATGTCCCATTCAGGGGGCTGTTTCTCAGAGGAAAATGATGGATCCTCCTCGAAAATACTTCCTCTTTGATCTCATATTTCTTGTTAATTTTAAGATGGCAATTTCAAATGGTTATTCCCATTGGCTTCAGATGAAAACTGAAAGATTGAAAGCAGAAGGAGAAGAAGGTGACAGAGAATGATGTGGTTGGATGGTATCACAGATTCAATGGACAGGAACTTGGGCAAACTCCAGGAGATAGTGAGGGACAGGGAGGCCTGGCATGCTGCAGTCCTTGGGGTTGCAAAGAGTCAGACATAACTTAGTGACTGAACAACAATAACAAAGACTGAAAATGTCCAACAAATTCAACAACCAGGTGGTGTGGCTACAGCAGAGCAAACCAGGGAAGCAAGGCTGGGGGGGAGATTCCCAGGCTCACAAAGCTGGCTTTCATGCTGAACATGGTGGAATCACAGGCATGACTCAAGCACAAGAACCGTGTGTTCTGGCTCAAGACGTTAAAGGTTCATGCAGGCTGCAGGGTTGTGCACAGGCCCAGGGCGACCAGGCAAAACAGACCACTTAGGAAGGGATTTTAATCATCCCACCAAAGAAGGACTAGAAGCTTTGTGATAGCAGGAGAGATGGAAAGGAGAGGTGGTCAGCTGGGGTGCAGGGGTATGGGGAACCAGTTAGGTTTGCTGATAGATGGGACATGGATAAGAGTGACAGCAAGGTCCAAGGGTGAATCCAGGGTTTTGCTGATGGCACTGGTCCTGGCTTTTTGCTTGTTTGCTTGTTTTCTTGGAGTGTCTACAAAGATGGAGCTATCAGAGGAAGTATTCAGAAGGAAAAACAGATTGTGCAATGTGTTCGTGCCATCTTATTCTATTTCATTAACTTGATCAATAAAATGCATTGAGTGTCAATTTCATGGCATGCTCTGTGCTAGATGTCAGAGACGGAAAACAGAAAGACATGCCATCTTTGCCCTCGAGGGAGTCACAGTCTAGGAGGAGACAGACACATAAGACCATGTTTCAAATAATTTCCTTCCCTCTCAAGAAGCAATGGCACCCCCACTCCAGTACTCTTGCCTGGAAAATCCCACAGACGGAGGAACCTGTTGGGCTGCAGTCCATAGGGTCATGAAGAGTCGGACACGACTGAGCGACTTCACTTTCCCTTTTCACTTTCATGCATTGGAGAAGGAAATGGCAACCCACTCCAGTGTTCTTGCCTGGAGAATCCCAGGGATGGTGGAGCCTGGTGGGCTGCCGTCTATGGGGTCTCACAGAGTCGGACACGACGGAAGTGACTTAGCAGCAGCAGCAGCAGCAAGAGGAGGAAATTTGTTGCCAGGGAAGAGAAATTTATCACCTCACAGAACAGGACTAAACAAACCATTCCCCAGCCCCATTTACTAAGGTTCTATAACGATAAAAGTTTGAAATGTCCTCACCCAGAGCAGGTCCAAACAGCTTAAGCCCCAAGGACAAGTCAGTGTTAACATCACTCCCCACCCCAAGAAGATACAAGATGACTTTATGTGAAGAGACCTGAGCAGAGAGAATAACTCTGTTTTTCTATTTTCAAAATTTCCCTTCGTCTTGAGGCACCAACTGTGAGAACCCAGGAGCACAGAAAAACATCTAGGAGTAAATCAATTTAGAATAAATTGGCATCCTTCTGAGCACAGCAATTTGAAAATTGAAGGAAAAGTGTCAACCAGAAAACTGAAATAGCATATTATCACTCCGAATGTTTTGTTGGTTCTGGAATTCTTCCTTCAGGTTTTAAGATCTTAGACTCAAGGAGAACATGAGAAACACATCACACGTTTTATTCTGAATCATTTATTTATGGTGTAATCTTTTTAAAGTTGTCATACACTGTAGACATTTTAAGTTTAGCCCCTACTCTTCAGAAATATAGAACTTTTCTTTCCAGTGTGTGTGTGTGTGTGTGTGTGTGTGTGTGTATATAATTTCCTACTGTGATTATATAATATTATACATATTCTTAAATTATCATTCTACTTTGAAAAATAGCACCAGTAGTTTATAGCACAGCTATCTTGAGTCAGCATCCCTGGGCTGAGCTGATCATATTTCATTTCTAGAATTTATTAGACACAAATTCCAGGACTAAACCTATGGTATGAGCAAACCTGGGGTAAGAGCAAAGCTAACAAACCAGTGTTCTGACTTTTTATGGTGACATTTCTACTGTGGTCATGAAAATCAGTGTGGCTACGTGTTTATGAAATTATTTTAAATGTCAATAAAGACATACAGTGAACATTGAAGAATCTATGGAACAGCAGTTTTATTTTTGGATCAATTTTATATTTGGATCTGAACTGACAACATTCACAGAATCATGGAGAAAGCAAGTGAATTCTTGAAAAACATTGACTTCTCCTTCACTGACTATGCTAAAGCCTTTGACTGTGTGCATCACAACAAACTGTGGAAAATCCTTAAAGAGATGGGAATACTAGACCACCTAACCTGCCTCCTGAGAAATCTGTATGTAGGTCAATAAGCAACAGTTAGAACTGGGCATGGAACAATGGACTGGTTCAAAACTGGGAAAGGAGTACATCAAGGCTGTATATTGTCACCCTGCTTATCTAACCTATATGCAGAGTGCATCATCAAAATGCCAGGCTGGATGAATCACAAGCTGGAATCAATATTGCTGGGAGAAATATCAACTGCTTCAATATGCAAATAATACTACTCTAATGGCAAAATGTGAAGAGGAACTAAAGAGCCTCTTAATGAGGGTTAAAGAAGAGAGTAAAAAAAAAAAAAACTGGCTTAAAATTCAACATTCAAAAAGCAAAGGCCATGGCATCTGGTCCCATCACTTCATGGCAAACAGATGGGGAAAAAATAAAAATAACACAGCATAGTATATACAGATATATCAGAGAATAATTTGGTGAAACCTTGACTTGACAGTGGAGTAAAACATTTTGAGATGCTATTTAAAAGATATATGCAAATAAACCTATAATTATAAAACTGATAGAATTGCATTAGAAAAATCATAGTACCTCACTTAATATGGCACTTTGAGAATTAAATGGTATAATATTAATACAGGTAAAACCTTTGCATAGTGACTGAAAACTATATGTGTACTCTGGAAGATGGGGATTCAGGAAGGACTGTTGGCAGTTAAATTTGTAAAACCTTGAGAAAAGCCTTTATGAAATTTTAATAAGTTAAATAAACATTTATCAATGGCCTGTTCTGCTGTGTGCATGCTCAGTCATGTCCAACTCTTTGTGATCTCCATGGATAGTACCTGCCAGGCTCCTCTGTCCATGGGATTCTCCAGGCAAGAATACTGAAGTGGGTTGCCATTTCCTTCTCCATGGGATCTTCCTGATCCAGGGATCGAACCTGAATCTCCTGCACTGACAGGCAGATTCTTTAACCACTGAGTCACCCGGGAAGCCCTATCAATCACCTACAACACAGTGATTCTGAATAAGTTGTTAGACTTCAAAGCATGACCAAGACATGGCTTCTGCCTCTGATGTGTGAAGGTGAAGTAATGATAAATAATTCAAATATAACATACAAGTGCTCTGATGCAGGTGTGTCCAAAGCTCTGGCAGGGAGTGAGGGCGTGCAGAGCAGGATGAGCAGCTGCCCTGTTGAGAAGAGGACCAAGAGCTGGGGCACACAGGATTTTCACAGGGCAGAGGAGGAACAAGTTTCTAAGCAGAGAAACAGATGCTCAGGAACTTGGGAGCAAGACCATGGGGTGGATTGACTTTAAAGGGAGAGAAGATGTGGAGTGAAGCTTAGGCAAGACAGGGAAGACTGGTGACCTCAGACTCAAGGGCCCTTTGGGTTTAGTGTCCTTCTCCTTGGCAATGGAGCGCCACCAAAATTTTGAATATGCTACCGCCTAAAAGGTAAGATATTGCAAAATACTTTGGAAATCTTCTGAGAGCTGAGCCACTGAAAAACATATACAATAACTAGAGTTCTGAAAAGTCTCAGGAGACAGAGTCTAGCCTTTCCCGGGTCACTCTTGGGAGGAATGTGGAAAGCTGGAGTGTTACCAGCTGCACTCCAGTGAATTTAAAGAACTTAATTTAAAATCAGGCATTAATGACAGCATTGGAAAGAATTGGTTCATGGTCCCTGACGAAGGTCATTAAACAATGCTATTTTTGCATATATTACGTAACAAAGGTAAGATTAATCCCGATTTTCTTATATGTTAATGTTTCATCCCAGAATTGTCCATGCAGCGGCAAGAGGGAAACATTGAGCAGACTCTAAGGCAATGAACGAGAAATAGGAAGTTTCTCCTGACTTGTCTCTAAATCTCTATGAAATCTACATTGACAAAGTATGTGATGGTGTTCATATACGAACTCCTGTTTAGAAATGAAAGTCCCTATTAAAAATTTTAAAGTACTGACGACTATGAATATAAATGGATCTTCAAATACTATGGGCTTTAAATGGTTTCTAGCCTATGTGATAAGAAAGTAAGCCTCTAATCTGAAAGTTATGTTTCAAAGGCAAGCATTTCACACTTTCTATGTCCATTATTACATTTTATTGAGGGAAGGCAGTCTGCTTGGGATAATACAACTCCATTTCCTACTTTTGGTAAAGAGCTGTCTTTGGATGTAGATACGGAGCTGTTTCAGTCATTATAGATTTTCATGACAACCACTCAGAGTTCACTGCAAATTCGATTGCATTCGAATTTGGCAACTCGGGTGGTCATAGCATGCCTATGTTTTCTCTATTCCTCAAGAAGATTGGTACGTGTTTTGATGGCCCTTAGTGTCAGGGTGAAAAATAAAAGTGTCCTGTTTTTCCTCTCTAGTGTCAACAATTTTAGATGATTATATACCTTCTGAAATTGCTGCTGTTCTGGTGTTGTTTTCAAGGTCCACTTAAGTACCCAAATCTATTCACATTTTTATGCCTGGGATGACAATTTGGAAAAATGTAAAACACTACACAGCAAAATGAAGGCTATCTTTAGAGAGATATGGCAACTTTTATCTTCATTTAAAGGAAAGTTGGAGAGATTTTAACCAGCTCAGAAGACCAGAGAGGTTAAATAACTCATCCAAGATCGTATTATTAAATCTGGTGTCAGGTAGACCCATCTGACACCAGATTTCAGTCTCTGCTGACATTTAGAGGTCTGTTCCTACTGGTGTTAAGCTAGGATGTTTGTTTCTATTAATACATGAGTCTCCTCCACACCTGGACTTGGGCAGGTGGGCAACTGAGATGCTGTATTTTTCTGTGTTTATCCATGCAAAATATCTTTTCCAAGCACCTAGCTCCAGGTCTTATGTTTGCAATAAAAAACTAAACACTGTTCTCGGCCAGAGGAATGTTTAATCTAATTAGGAAATCTCATGAATTACAAATATAAAGGGGTAAAACACTGCTATGTATCAAATGCTGTTAAAAAGAACATGGAATTGCAGACAAGGAATCTGCTGCCACTGTGATGAGTGTGGTGGGAGGTGGGGGAGGGGCCCAGATCCATGAAAGTGGGCAGAAGTCAGTGTCCCCACAGTCAACAGGGAATAGAACCCAACTCCTCTTTCAGAAATTCACATCCTGAGACAGCAGACCCTGACTTGCCTTTGATGGCTCATATCCATTAAACCACCTTGTCCTGCCCATGTTTTTCATGTCATGCCCTTTTTTTTTTAGTTCCTGTATTCTGTGCTAAGTTCTTAGCAGCAGACACAGAAAAGGAAACATCCAGCTAAATGATTCATATTTGTGTATAAGATGGGCTGGGTCATTGTTGTAATCAAGATTTTTGATGAATACTGGAAACAGAGCTAGAAAACAGTATTTAAGCAAGTATTTGAAAGGTGCCCATTTCGTGGGGGTTTTCAAATTTTGACTCTACTGAGGTATAACCGACCTGTAAAATTATAAGATATTTAAAGTGTATATCGTAGGGATCTGATATATGTACACATTGTGAAAGGACTCCCCATCTAGTTAATCAACACAGCCATCATCTCCCATATATGTCTTCTTTTTTAGATGAGAACATTTGAATTCTACTCTCTTAGCAAATTTCCATTATGCAATACCATGTAGTGTTGACAGCTAAATAAAGAATTATTTGACTCAAGAAACAATGGAGTTGGGTTGGGTTGGACACCTTGATGAGAACCAAGATTCTATAAAGATAAAAATAAAGCCAAAAATTTTATTAAGAATATAACTCTGCATGTTTTCTAAGGCACAGATAGACAATGGAAACCTTAAAAGCTGTCATTCACTGCATGATTCTAATAATTTAACCTAGAAAATTTAAAGTGATATCAGATAGTCAGCCACAGAGTGCAAAGGAAAAAAGAAACGTCTTAATACACATGGGAAATGAAAAAATTTTATTGCACCTGGATTTAACTTTAATAAATGCTTTTTAACTTTCTCCAAAATGACATTGGTCATTTGACTAGAAAGAATGCTGAGTGGAAACTTTAATAGAGATCATTTTAAAGGCCTAGGAAAAAAGATGGTGCCAAAAAGATATTAATGAAAATGGGGTTACAATTGACATTAACTTTTCTTTATACTCAGTTTTTCAAAATTTCTACAATGTCTGTGAATTGGTATCACAATCATAAATACAATATACATTAAAAACAATGGGAATACGAAAGGACAAGATATGCTCATTCACTGCAAGATAAATGAATCTGCTTTCAAAAAAGTTTCCAGATGTACAACTCTTTTGTCTGAAGGTTATCTGAATCTCTTGGCCAAAATATTCTGGCCACTTTTAAGGAAAAAAAAATCACAAATTAATAAAGATAAATTGCCTAGAGATAGATTTTCATGAACATGAACTCACAACAGCAGCATATTTATTGCCTTGCACTGGCACTTTAACAGGGGCACCCCTGGTACTGAAACACATACTGTTTAAACTACCTGAGCACATCTGGTCTTATCTTACCAAATAACACAGATTCAGGTGAAACTGAGGAAGGCCTCGTGTCTGTGGGTTTCTGGTATAAAAACTTTCTAAACAACAAAACACACAAGAGATACAGGAACACCTACAGAAAAACCTACAGAAAAACCCGTTCAATCATGGGGAAATTTCACTAGGTATGTGTCAGATCATGGGAGAATCTGGAGACTGACGAGCTCGATTAAAGCCATGGTTGCTTCAGAATAATGACAGTTTTAAAATGAAAGAGAGAAAAATAAACTTATAAGTACATTCTAAGAGCATACGAGCAGACAGCTTTAAAATTTCAGTTCCTACAGAACCATACCCATGTGCACATCTATTTGTGAACCAAAATTTTTTATTTAGATGTCATGTGCCAACCTCTGAGAAGCCTGGTGGGTGACAGGTGAGTGAAGAGAATCATCTCAGAGCTCCAGGTCAGTGGGGAGCAGAGTGCATGCTAGAACCTGGCGTGTGCTCTACAGGGGGGTCTTGATACTTCAGAGATGCCCCCAAAGGAGATCAATCAAGTATTCACCATGGATTCCTACTAATCCATAATGCAGCTCCTACAATTAAATCAATCAGTCACAAACTCCACTCCACAAGCAGCTAAACAGAGGTGTGGTGGGTGAGCCAGCTGGGCGAGGCCTTAGCCTCCTGCACGCGCACTGGTTCAACTGAAGTGTGTTGTGTGTGTGCTCAGTCGTATCCGACTCTTTGAGACGCCATGGACTGTAGCCCACCAGGCTCCTCTGTCTGTGGGATTCTCCAGGCAAGAATAAAACAGCGGGTTGCCATGCCCTCATCCAGGGGATCTTCCTGATTCAGGGATTGAACCCAGGTCCCTGCATTGTAGGCAGATTCTTTACTGTCTGAGCCACCAAGTGAGCACCCAATAATAATAATGTTCAATGAATGAACTGTTAGATAAGGGAGCTGAGGTCTTCAAATTGCTTCTCATTGCCTCTCTTTAAGAAATTTGACAAAATTTTCATATAGGAAAATTTTCATATAGGAAAATATCTGGGAAAACGTGTGAAAAAAGGAAGCTTTTTTTTTTAATGTCTAAAATTTGCCTTGGAAATGATTTTAAAATGTTAAGGCAGTTTGAGAATCATGAACAGCTGTAATTAAGTAATTTAAATTATTGAAATTACAGATTTTGTAAACATGATGGGCAACACTGACCCGGATATTGTAAATACCACCACACAGCACTCCGTTCCCTTCCTTCTGTTCTGAATCTAGAGTCTTTACTCAGGATAGAATGCTCCAGGAATCACTAGAAACGTCTTGTTCATACTTGCTCAGAACTTTCTCCCCTCTTTAGTGTGATTTTATTTCATAAAGCAAGGATAAAATATTCCAATAAAACACATCTCTAATTTAATATTAGTAGGAAAGTGATTTCTCTTTAAAAGGTTATTTTTTATAGGGTTGAAACAATTTACTCCTTAAAGCAAAGAATTATCTGTACAATTTATTTTAGAGATGCTTTTCTATCTCACATGGAATAATTACCTAATGTAACCATTTGTGAGCTCCATATTTTTAAGGATATAGAATTAAGACATGATTACTGCTACCAGTAATATCCCTTTTGGGGAGGGATATACTGAGCAAGGTCCATGCCTCTGTTTTCATGAATATGGAGCCCTCCCTTTCTCTCCCTTTAGTTGAACAAAATGTAAATCCTACAGTATGGGCTGATGGAAAATCTGTGGGTTGAGCACAAAATGCTATTCCTGTAGTTCAAGCTCAAAGACCCACACTTATTTCCACATAAGAAGCAGTATCCACTGAAACCTGAGGTTAAGGAAGGGTTAAAACCCATCATCAAAAATTTAAAGGAACAGGGACTATTAATCCCTGTAACAGTCCTTGCAACACTCCTATTTTGGGTATAAAGAAATCAAATGGTAAATGGAGGCTAGTTCAATATTTACATATAATAAATGAGGCTGTAGTTCCTTTACACCCTGTGGTACCTAATCCATATACTCTATTGTCTGAAATTCCTGAACAAGCCAAATATTTCTCAGTAATTGATTTAAAAGATACCCTCTATTCAGTGCCTTTGGTGGAGGAAAGTCAATTTCTATTTGCCTTTGAAGACCCTACACAGCCAGCTTCTCAGTTAACCTGGACAGTTTTGCCCCAGGGATTTCGTGACAGTCCTCACCTATTTGGACAACATTTGTCACGGGATCTCCAAAACTTTAATAGCTCTGAAGCGGTGGTGTTACAATATGTAGATGATATTTTGCTCTGTGCTGAGACAGAGGAGAAGGCGATGGCACCCCACTCCAGTACTCTTGGCTGGAAAATCCTGTGGATGGAGGAGCCTGGTGGGCTGCAGTCCATGGGGTCGCTAAGAGTCGGACACGACTGAGCAACTTCACTTTCACTTTTCACTTTCCTGCATTGGAGAAGGAAATGGCAACCCACTCCAGTGTTCTTGCCTGGAGAATCCCGGGGATGGGGGAGCCTGGTGGGCTGCAGTCCATGGGGTCGCACAGAGTCGGACATGACTTAGCAGTAGCAGCAACTGCTACCAGTAAACTTACAACCCAGCAAAGTAAACACATAAAACAATATACTAGAAGTAGCTAAATGAATCTTGAAATATATTAGATGGCATACACCAACCAAGTCACATGATGCAATAATTAATAAATGGCTCAGAGACTAGACCCTCAGTAAGGACTAAAGGAATCCAAGAAGACTGCAGAGGTGTCAGCCAGGGAAGACTTGAAGAGAAAGGGTTTTGACTAACTTTCTGACTAAAAGTCAATACAGATGAATGGAAATTTCCTACAACACTCTATTGCCCTTTCCATCTCCATCTAATCAGAGAAACATTAAATGAGGTATTCCATGCAAAACTGAATTCTAGAGAGAACATATAAATATATACCACAGGCATCTATAGTGTACATACCAAAAGGATATGTGTGTGTGTAATATCAGATCAGGGGCTTCCCTGGTGGCTCAGTGGTAAAGCATCTGCTTGCCAATGCAGAAGACGTGGGTTTGATCCCTGGGTCTGGAAGATCCCATGGAGGAGGAAATGGCAACCCACTCCAGTATTCTTGCCTGGAGAATCCCATGGACAGAGGAGCCTGGCGGGCTGCAGTCCATGGGGTCGCAAAGAGTCAGACACAACTGAGAGACTACACAACAACAAAACATCAGACAGATACATAGCATATCTGATGGGTGTACTTCATGCAGTATATACATATATGTATCATTTCATGTCAAACAGAGGGACCAAATCCTATCTATGAACAATGATGCTGACCCTACCCACATTGCTTGCTTTCCCCAAAAAATTCCCTCAAAGAAAGTGGCTTCAGAGCCACACATCTTGCTCCTAAGAGCTAACATCACCCCAAAACCAGCTGAGGAAGCACCAGGATGTGAGTTGTCCCATAGCAGGTTTGCCTGAGCCCACCATCTAGGGAGTTCTCTTTGTGTTTACTGGTCAGGAGGCTCTTTAGTTCTCCAGTTGGTACCATCATGTCACCAGCCTTTCAGCCTCACTTACCACAGTTGATAACCCCCTTATCCATGAGAAGCCACATTTATGAGGCTCTAAACACGGATCACCCTGTGTTCTCTTCCCATCTTCTTCCTATTTCACTGGGGACACCTTCTCACCACACATTTCTTTGTCCTCTTCATCTCCTCAACTCTAAATACTGTCATGACCCAGGACTGAGTCTTCCAGACTCCACTCTCCAACTGCACCTCTGTTGCTTCAGTATCTTCCTCAGGGTCATGGCTTAAATCCCAACTTCCATCTTCATATCCCCAGCCTTCAGCCTCCCTCCTCAGTTCTTGATGCAGACATCTGCTTATGGGATGCGTCAGCTTGATGTCTTTTTTTTAATTAATTTTTATTTTTAGTTTGTTTTGCTTTACAATACTGTATTCATTTTGCTATACATTGACATGAATCAGCCACGAGTGTACATGAACTCCCAATCCTGACCCCCACCTCCCCCCTCCCACCCCACACCATCTCTCTGGATTATCCCCGTGCATCAGTCCCAAGCATCCTGCATCCTGCATCGAACCTAGACTGGTGATTTGTTTCACTTATGATATCATACATGTTACACTGCCACTCTCCCAAATCATCCCACCCTCTCCCTCTCCCATAGAGTCCAAAAGGCTGTTCTATACATCTGTGTCTCTTTTGCTGTCTTGTGTACAGGTTTATCATTACCATCTTCTAAATTCCATATATATGTGTAAGTATACTGTATTGGTGTTTTTCTTTCTGGCTTACTTCACTCTGTATAATCGGCTCCAGCGTCATCCACCTCATTAGAACTGATTCAAATGTATTCTTTTTAATAGCTGAGTAATACTCCATTGTGTATATGTACCACAGCTTTCTTATCCATTCATCTGCTGATGGACATCTAGGTTGCTTCCATGTCCTGGCTATTATAAACAGTGCCGCAATGAACATTGGGGTACACGTGTCTCTTTCAATTCTGGTTTCCTTGGTGTGTATGCCCAGCAGTGGGATCGCTGGATCATAAGGCAGTTCTATTTGCAATTTTTTAAGGAATCTCCACACTGTTCTCCATAGTGGCTGTACTAATTTGCATTCCCACCAACAGTGTAAGAGGGTTCCCTTTTCTCCACACCCTCTCCAGCATTTATTGCTTGTTGACTTTTGGATCGCAGCCATTCTGACTGGTGTGAAATGGTACCTCATTGTGGTTTTGATTTGCATTTCTCTGATAATGAGTGATGTTGAGCATCTTTTCATGTGTTTGTTAGCCATCCGTATGTCTTCTTTGGAGAAATGTCTATTTAGTTCTTTGGCCCATTTTTTGATTGGGTCATTTATTTTTCTGGAGTTGAGCTGCATAAGCTGCTTGTAAAGTTTTGAGATTAGTTGTTTGTCAGTTGTTCATTTGCTATTATTTTCTCCCATTCAGAAGGCTGTCTTTTCACCTTGCTTATAGTTTCCTTTGTTGTGCAGAAGCTTTTAATTTTAATTAGATCCCATTTGTTTATTTTTGCTTTTACTTCCAGTATTCTGGGAGGTGGATCATAGAGGATCTTGCTGTGATTTATGTCAGAGAGTGTTTTGCCTATGTTCTCCTCTAGGAGCAATCTACAGATTCAATGCAATTCCTATCAAGCTACCAGCGGTATTTTTCACAGAGCTAGAACAAATAATTTCACAATTTGTATGGAAATACAAAAAACCTCGAATAGCCAAAGCCATCTTGAGAAAGAAGAATGGAACTGGAGGAATCAACCTGCCTGACTTCAGGCTTTGCTACAAAGCCACAGTCATCAAGACAGTATGGTACTGGCACAAAGACAGAAATATAGATCAATAGAACAAAATAGGAAGCCCAGAGATAAATTCACACACCTATGGACACCTTATCTTCAACAAAGGAGGCAAGAATATACAGTGGATTAAAGACAATCTCTTTAACAAGTGGTGCTGGGAAAACTGGTCAACCACTTGTAAAAGAATGAAACTAGATCACTTTTTAACACCATACACAAAAATAAACTCAAAATGGATTAAAGATCTGAACGTAAGACAAGAAGCTTGATGTCTTAAAGGGGACTCAAATTTCACAAGTCTAGCACTAGACTCTTCACCAACCACTTGAACCTCTTTTCCAGCCATCTCCTCCACATCAGTCCTCAGGTCCATCATTCACCATTTGTTTGAGGCAAAATGTGAAGTTATCTCAAACTTGACTCTTTTTCTTACTTCATATCCAATCCATCACCAGAGGTGTTGACTCTGGGCAGTTCTCCACACTGATCTGCCCAGGCTGTGCTCACCTCCCACCTGGGCTACTGCAGTAAAAGCCTGTCATGTCACCCCAGTCACTAAAATCTACTCACTGAGAAGCTTATACAACAGGCATTTACATCTCACAGGCTGGAGGTCCAAGATCACGTGTCTGCAGGTTTGGTTTCTCCTGCACTCGCTCCTTGCCTTGAAGATGGACCACCTCCCTGCTCTTTCCTTAAGCTGTCTTGTCTGCTTTTCCTCACCCTACTAGTGTCTTTCATATGTCCTGATCTTTTCTTTTTATAAGGACACCAATTAGACTGGATTAGGGCGCCACCCTAACAACCTCATTTAACTTTAATTACCTCTTTAAAGGTCAAGTCTTTAAATATAGTTACATTTGCAGCTGGCGCTTCAATGTATGAATTTGGGGAAGCAACAGTCCATTATGGTATCATTTAGTGGCTTCCCATCTCACACAGGAAACAAGCCAGCATCTTTTCAGTGGCCCGACAGACAGCACCTGGCCTGACCACCCTGTCACCAGTCTTTCTCCAGCTCCTGCACGCAAGCAAACCAACTTGTTTGCCATTCATGGAAGAACAGGCACCCTCTTTACTTGTGATTCCCTCCTCAGAAGGGTCTTTCTCTCCCTGTCACAGTGTTCTCAGGTCTTTGCTGAAGCATCTCTTCTCCAGGAGACCTTCCTGCCTAATTTACAGCCTCACCTTGAACACCACGACCCCCCTCTCCCATTTTATTTTCCATAAGGACACCTGTCATCATCTCTCCCAGTGTTGACATGACATATATTTTACATATTTATGGGTATTTATCTGACACCAAGCTTCCTGGTGGCTGAGGTCTTTGTTTTATTCAATGCTGGTTCTCCATCATTTTGAACAGGAACAAACATTCTCCGATCAAGGTGACAAAAATTCATAACTGTTTTCAAGGGTATAATGCTGATCAGAACTATCAACTATTTCTAGAACTTATTTGGTCTTGGCCAATAAGCAACCTCTGCTTTCTCCTAGTTGATAATAAACTCGTCCTGGTTTTGAGATCTCTTTCTGGTGACTGACTCTGCACAGCTACCCCAAATCCATTATTATTTCTTGTATACTTAGAACATGCTGAAATCAGCACATACAAATTCATAAATTCAAACCTCAAGGGCTTTTCTATAAAGTCCCTGGTTTATTGAGGTGTTAACATAAACCATAGTCCTGCAAAGAGTTAGAAATTTTAGATGAAAGAAGAGAACATTTATTGAGCACCCACTTTGCAAGTGTATGATTTCATTGAATCCTTACTACAAGCCTGACTTCCCTGGTGGCTGAGACGGTAAAGTGTCTGCCTACAATGTAGGAGACCAGGGTTCAATCCCTGGGTCGGGAAGATTTCCTGGAGGAGGAAATGGCAACCCACTCCAGTATTCTTGCCTGGAGAATCCCATGGATGGAGAAGCCTAGTAGGCTACACAGTCCATGGGGTTGCAGAGAGTCGGACACAACTGAGCAACTTCACTTTCAATACCTTTACTACAGGCCTCTGTTACCACTGTTATTAAGTCTGTTGATACTCATTAAATCTATTCATGCTGTATTGCCTACTGATGCTGGATTAAGTCTATTGATATTGTTATTAAGTCTACTGATACTGTATTGTCTACTGACGTTGTTAGTAAGTCTGGTGATACTCTATTAAGTCCACTGATCTGATTGTCTCCTCCCACACATGAAAGCCAATATGGTTCCCTGAATATATAACAAAATCTACCTTTTTTTCCCCTCCTGAATATGCGGAGTTAATTCACAACTCTTAAGGATTTTATATAACAAGAAGCTTATTAACATTCTCCTGCTGGACACCCCGTGCCTGTTCTCACATGTGGAACCCTGGATACAGCCTTGATCTCAGAGGCTTGGAATAAGCAGGAGCCAGGAGCATCCCACTCTAGTACTCTTGCCTGGAAAATCCCATGGATGGAGAAGCCTGGTAGGCTGCAGTCCATGGGGTCGCTAAGAGTCGGACACGACTAAGCGACTTCACTTTCACTTTTCACTTTCATGCATTGGAGAAGGAAATGGCAACCCACTCCAGTGTTCTTGCCTGGAGAATCCCAGGGATGGGGGAGCCTGGTGGGCTGCCGTCTGTGGGGTCACACGGAGTCGGACATGACTGAAGCGACTTAGCAGCAGCAGCAGAGAAGGAGGGAGGAAAGGCATTGTCTTCAGCAATTCTCCGAATACAGCATAATGTACTCTGTAAGAGTCTGGACTCCTGAGTGCAAAGCCCAGATTGTCCATTGACTAGCTGTACATCTTGGGGAAAATACTTCACTTTTCTGTTAAATGGGAAGGATGACAACAAATACATTGACAGCATTCATAGAGACGTTATGCCCAGAGCCTGTAAGAGCTTCAGTATTATAAGCTATTGATCTGCAACTTGCTTTTTTCATTTGTACCAGCAGTCACTTGTTTCCCCTGATGATAAACATTTAATTTCTGGTCTCTTGCTTTAATAATGCAAGTCAAACATCCTCATACATATTTCCAGAGGCTTATGTGAAAATTAGTCTAGGATATATACAGAGAACAGAGTTTGGCAAATGTTCATCTCCAATTTGTCTATATATCACAAAATTGTTCTCTAAAGCATTTGTACTGACTTTTACTTCCATCCCCCCACATAGCAGTGAATGATACCCTCTCATCATCTGATTGTCAAGCTTGATTGAGTGTGGCCTTCTGATGTGTGTGAGATGACCTCATGTGATACTCCGTTTTCATTTCCCCTATGGTTAATGAGACTGGATATCTTTTCATCGTGTCGACTTTTCAGATTTCCTTTTTGGCTGATTGCTTATTCACAATCATTTCTACTACATTTTATTGATCAAGGTAATTCAAAAAACCAACTTTGATTTGAGGGTAGGAGAAATAGAGTCTATTGCTTAAACAGACAGAACATCACACATTTATCAGTTCTGTGGCTTGCCTTTTTGTAACTGTTTTAGTTAATTTTACTGGAACTATCTATCCTTCCCAAATAATATCTTCACCCATTTAGGTTATTACAGAATATTGAGGAGAGTTTCTTGTGCTGTATCACTCAGTCAGTTCAGTTCACTCACTCAGTCGTGTCCGATTCTTTGCGACCCCATGAATCGCAGCACGTCAGGCCTCCCTGTCCATCACCAACTCCCAGAGTTCACTCAGACTCAGTCCATCGAGTCAGTGATGCCATCCAGCCAGCTCATCCTCAGTCGTCCCCTTCTCCTCCTGCCCCCAATCCCTCCCAGCATCAGAGTCTTTTCCAATGAGTCAACTCTTTGCATGAGGTGGCCAAAGTACTGGAGCTTCAGCTTTAGCATCATTCCTTCCAGAGAAATCCCAGGGCCGATCTCCTTCAGAATGGACTGGTTGGACCTCCTTGCAGTCCAAGGGACTCTCAAGAGTCTTCTCCAACACCACGGTTCAAAAGCATCAATTCTTCGGTGCTCAGCTTTCTTCACAGTCCAACTCTCACATCCATACATGACCACAGGAAAAACCATAGCCTTGACTAGATGGACCTTAGTCAGCAAAGTAATATCTCTGCTTTTGAATATGCTATCTAGGTTGGTCATAACTTTTCTTCCAAGGAATAAGCATCTTTTAATTTCATAGTACATCCTAAATGTAAAGAGAATTTGAAAATGGATAGATATATATGTATAATTGAATCACTTTGCTGTGATTTATGCATCACAGATGTCACTTCCCAAAGTGTGGCTGATCTTTTCACGCTTTACAGTGTCTTCTGACTCATAGACATTTTCAGTGCTAACATAGTCAAATTTACTGTCTTTGTCTCATGAACTGTGATTTCTGTGTCTCTTTTAAGAAAATCTGTGCTCTCCAAAAGTCATATTCTGCTGTTTCTCCAAATGCCTTAAATTTTAGTATCTACATTTGGATCATAAACCATTTGGTATTTATTTTAGTACATCATTTGGGGTAAGAATAGAATTTAATTTTCCTTTTTTTCATGTAACAAGCCAATTGCCCCAGCAGAGTTTGTTAAAGAGTCTAGATTCCTCTATTTATTTGTAATGTCCTTCTGCTGTATAATAAGTTTCCTTATATTGATGGTTGTATTAAAGTCCTCTCTAGCTAGAATACAACACTATTTCAACAACTGAATAAGTTAAGACTGAACATTTAATTTGATACACCTTCAATTTTTCCTTCTTTAACTTCTCCTACTATTAATGTTCTTTGCTTTCTCATTCAAATTACAACTGGTTTGTTGAGTTCCACTTATTAGTATCTTGAATGTTATTATATCAAATTTTTTTAATTTTATTACATTGTAAGCAATGTAAAAATCTCATCAGGCATTTTTCATTTTTTTTCTTAGAGACTGAAAAGATGATTCTAAAATTAATATGAAACCATCTAGTGTATAGGAATCTTGTATATCCCAAGCAGTCTTTGAAAAGAATTAAGTTGAAGGACTTATACTACTTGATTTCAAGACTTGTTATAAACTGTAGTAATCAGGATTAGTGATACTGGCATGAAGACTGACACATACATCAATGGAACAGAAAAAAAATCCTGGAAATAAACCCACATATGTACTGATGTTTCATTACCAGCAAAGTCAGCAAAGCAACAAATGAGAGGGGAAACTTTTCAAAAGGAATTGTGGGAGCAACTGGACATCCATCTAGGAAAACAGATCATAACACTCTCCTCAAACCAAACACGAATATAACTCAGCATGGATTACAGACCTACATTTAAACGCCAGAACTATAAAGTTTCTAGAAGTTACAGAGTCCAAGTTAGGTCTCGGAATATCTGTACCAGTCCTTAACTAATTTAACAAGAAAGAGCCGAGCAATAGCAAATTGTTTCATAGCCCTGTTCCCATGAACAGCACAAAATTTTCTCTAGAACACTACACACTCCCAAACTAACATATTCAACAGCTAAATCTAATCATACTCAGTATGCTTCTTACCTTACTTTGTATCAGTGCATAAAATCCTAACAAGATTGTTTTCAAAACTCCTTATGGGAAATCTATCACCACCTCATTTCCTGATGCTCCAAAGTGAGCTGTTTAACTCAGTGTTAAGAAATTTCCCACATCTTTCTCTTTGTTTTCCCTCTCCTGGCTGGCACAATGTTTGATATGTAGTAGGTACTACTTTGTTTAGTTTCATTTAATTGAAGATATAAAATCAAAGTTTAAATGTTCAGGAAAATTTATGAAGGAACATTTCTTTAAATTACTAAAGCTGAAGTCAATGGAAATGACAGTAAAACTCTAAAACACCTATTTTCTTTCATCCAAAAACTCCCTACTCTTCTATTGCAGATTAACTCAAAGAATCTAAAACATTTTTTTTCAAAACCAACAAAGAACAAAAGGGTAAATTTTTAAAACACAATTCAGGAGTTTGGGCAGATTCAGAGTTTTCTCATTAAAGGTAATGAACCTTTGACACTATAGCTTTAATATTGGGAGAAGGCAATGGCAAGCCACTCCAGTACTCTTGCCTGGAAAATTCCATGGATGGAGGAGCCTGGTAGGCTGCAGTCCATGGAGTCGCTAAGAGTCGGACACGACTGAGTGACTTCACTTTCACTTTTCACTTTCATGCATTGGAGAAGGAAATGGCAACCCACTCCAGTGTTCTTGCCTGGAGAATCTCAGGGACGGCAGAGTCTGGTGGGCTGCTGTCTATGGGGTCGCACAGAGTCGGACACGACTGAAGCGACTTAGCAGCAGGATTCTTCTTCAAATGTGTTCATAACTATTCATGGTGAAGCAGTTTTAGGTTCACTGAATTTACATGCTGCATATTACAGATAAAACTCCCTACTCTTCTATTGCAGATTAACTCAAAGAATCTAAAACATTTTTTTTCAAAACCAACAAAGAACAAAAGGGTAAATTTTTAAAACACAATTCAGGAGTTTGGGCAGATTCAGAGTTTTCTCATTAAAGGTAATGAACCTTTGACACTATAGCTTTAATATTGGGAGAAGGCAATGGCAAGCCACTCCAGTACTCTTGCCTGGAAAATTCCATGGATGGAGGAGCCTGGTAGGCTGCAGTCCATGGAGTCGCTAAGAGTCGGACACGACTGAGTGACTTCACTTTCACTTTTCACTTTCATGCATTGGAGAAGGAAATGGCAACCCACTCCAGTGTTCTTGCCTGGAGAATCTCAGGGACGGCAGAGTCTGGTGGGCTGCTGTCTATGGGGTCGCACAGAGTCGGACACGACTGAAGCGACTTAGCAGCAGGATTCTTCTTCAAATGTGTTCATAACTATTCATGGTGAAGCAGTTTTAGGTTCACTGAATTTACATGCTGCATATTACAGAGCATGACAGCTTTGAAACTCCACAGGCAAGAAACTTGTGACTTCCAATTCATTGTTATGCTGTAAATTTATAGATATGTAAACCTGTAATAGGTATTTTCATCTACAAAGATTGCAGTTGCAGTAAGAAGCATAATAACTATTTCATTTCTGCCATGTTTCACACCAGTTTCTGAATGAGCACATCCAATCACGTTGTTATCTATTCCTTAAATATTTTAGGACCTTTCATGTTTGTTCCAGTATGCTAAGCCATGCAACTCTCTAAATTTCTAGCGCCATCCAGAGGCTGCAAAACTTTAACATATTTTTGAAATCAATTATTAGAACACAAAGGTGTCTGAAGGAGAATCTGACACAGCAACTGTGGAACTATTTTATTCACAGGACTGTTTTGAGAATCTTATAAAGATTACAGACACTGTCAGAACAAATGCACACTTTCACAAAATTTTGCTTACAAATTTAGGAATTTCAAAGAATATTGAAGTCTGATTCTTGGATCCCAGATTAAGAATCTTCACCTAGTTTAGTCCCCTTGAGTAAGTGAGTAGTGTGGACTGTAGCCTGCCAGGCTGTTCATGGGATTTTCCAGGCAAGAATACTGGAGTGGATTGCCATTCTCTTCTTCAGAGGATCTTCCCAACCCCATGTGCTGTGCTGTGCTTAGTCACTCAGTCATGTCTGACTCTTTGACACCCTATGGATTGTAGCCCGCCAGGCTCCTCTGTCCTTGAGGATTCTCCAGGCAAGAATACTGGAGTGGTTTGCTAAGCCCTTCCCCAGGGGATTTTCCCATCAGGGATCGAATCCAGGTTTACCATCTGAATCACCAGGGAAGCCCCCTCCCAATCTACACTGGGAGCCAAAGCCCAGCACTGTGGGCTAGGACTCAGCACTTCAGGGCCCAGCCAGACTAAAACTCAAGCTTTTGCTGTCTGAGTTCATTACTATTTTTCTGCACAGTACTCAAATTCAAAAGAGGTGACTAGGAACAAAACACAGGATAACAATTCAAAGTTCTTATTAGATATGGAATAAAGTCTGAACAAGACAGACAAGTAGGTGCAGTAACTCTAGCATAATATATTTAGCGGTAGAAAATAATCATAGCAAGCCATCAAAAATGACATCTTAGGGACTTGCCTGGTGGCCCAGTGGTCAAGATTCCACTTACCAAGGCAAGGGACAAGGGTTCAGTCCCTGGCACAGGAAGATCCCACATGCCATGAGGCAACTAAGCCCACGTGCCACAACGAGAGATGCCCATGTGCTGCAGCTAAGACCCAACCAGCCAAATAGGCTAAATAAATAAAAGTGACAGCCTAGGCATGAGTGGTCAAAGTACATCCCACACAGTGAGCACAGGTAACCAATACAAAGTGATTGCTGGAAGGAAGGAAGGAAGGGGAAGGGCAGAGACAAGGTGGGAAGCCAAGGAGGGGAGGGGAGAGAAAGGTGTTTACCAGCACAGAAATAAACATTCATCTAAAATGTCATGCTTCTGCTAAGGCTAACACTGTCTTATCTGTCCAGTTAAGTGAAAATGTGACCATGATATGGTGCTTCCCTGATGGCTCAACAGTTAAAGAATCCGCCGACAACACAGGAGACACACGGATTTGATCCCTGGGTCAGGAAGATCCCCTGGATGAGGAAATGGCAACCCACTCCAGTATTCTTGCCTGAAAAATCCCTTGGACAGAGGAGCCTGGTGGGCTACAGTCTATGGAGTGGCAAAGAGTTGGACATGACTGAGCAACTAAGCATGCAACGCCATGTGACAATATAAAAGTCTGCTATTAAGTAGTTATCAAAGGAACAAATATTACTTCATTTTTTTTAACCTTGGAGTAAGATGGATCCTGCTAAGATGGTGCTTTGTTCAGAGAAGGAGCAGGTAGGGTGGAAGAGCTTGGGAGCTGGGGGAGCTAAGATTTCAGAAGAAAGCAGAAGCCTCTCTGCACAAAGACAAAAACAGGTTTGGAACCCCACATAGAGGGAAAGACAGAAATGGGAAAGAGGACAGGGTGCAGAGCAGGCAGGTGGCAGGAGGGCTCCACTCTGGGAATGTACTGGAAGAAGGAAGGACTAATCTGACTCCACATCTCACCTATTTCTTTTGCTTTAACACTGTGCTAGGTTGCCTGTGCTGAGTCACATTGGCTCTGAACCTTTTGTAAAAGAATGCTGCCCAGAGCCTGAAATACACAGGAGAGTCTGTTCTCAGGGCTCTGACCTTTAAGGGTCCATCCACACAGAGATAAAAAGTTGCAGAACAGACAAGGCCCCTTTTTTTATTGGAAGTTTATAGAAACATCATGACCTGACCTAACTGCACAGCTGCAGGAACAAAGGATTCCTACATCAAAACGTCTACAACAGAAAACTACCCTCTTCCTCACCTTGCCCTTTAAAAATGCTTTGCTGAAACCCTTCAGAGAGTTTGAAGTTTGGGGAGCACAAGCCACCCATCTCCTTGCATGGCCCTGCAATGAATCTTTCTCTGCTCCAAACTCTGATGTTTTGATTTGTTTGACCTCACAGTGCATTGGGCACATGAACGTGCTGTTGAGAATATGAACTTAGTAACAGTATCTCTTTCTCAGAACCCCCAGATCTTGAGATTGGTCTAAAACTCAAAGAATGTTTAATATGAGTGGTCAATTTATGGAAGACACTGAATGACCTAAACACTGTCTTTAGGGTGATGTAGGGGCCAAAACAAAGCTGATAACTCTAAGAAAACTCTTTCTGACAATAGAATATATGTCCAAAGAATAATATAGACTCTTTTCTGGAAATGTTAAGGTGGAATTAGTTATCCAAGAGATTGAAATGATGTAGGTATAAAACTAACTGAAGTTCAACCAACCAATAGAAGTTACCAAAGTCTGCTAAATATCTTCTTTAGTATCTTTTAACTCAATTTTTATGTTTCTATGATTGCTTTCTTCAATAGTCCACATGCTTTAAAATAGTAGACACCATTTGTTGTTGTTGTTGTTGTTCAGTCGCTCCGTCGTGTCCGACTCTTTGCGACCCCATGAATCGCAGCACACCAGGCCTCCCTGTCCATCACCAACTCCCAGAGTTCACCCAGACCCAGGCNTTCCAAGGCCAAATTTGCCCGTTACTCCAGGTGTTTCTTGACTCCCTACTTTTGCATTCCAGTCCCCTATAATGAAAAGAAACAAGAATTTCAGGTACTGAATTTAAATATATCTGTGAAATTCACTCATGCACATGGATTTCATTAAGTTCAGTGAAGCAAATAAAGTCTGTTGTTATGAAGAGGACCTTTGACAGCTCATAATTACATAAAAATAAGTGCATCAGTTGAGGAGTAGAACAAAATTAAGATGTCAGCATTGATGAATCTCATAACTAAAATTTTAAGAAGCACTTTAAGACCCAGTAACTTTTCCCTGTTTTGTGTGGCTACATTAAAGTGGTAACAATTAATTTTGCAGCAACTTGACAGTAATTATTTAACCCAACACATCATGGAAGGTAATTTTTAGAAATTATGGACTAAAATACATTAAATCTGCTTAGCTAATTAAACCATGAAAGACTAAGATGGGAATTGCAATGAGAATTCAATTTAATTCAAAACCTGAACAAAATTTATAGATTAGAAGTTCTAACACTTATAAGTAAAGATAACAATACTAAAACAAAAACAAGCTCCAGGTCAAAATGCTAGTAAGAGGCATTTTTGGCAGTGGTAGCATCAAGATTCTTTTTGGTAAATACCAGTAGCCAACAATAGTTAGGACAGATGTATGTCCAGGCTTCTCTTAAAAGTTAGTCTCAGATCAAAACCCACCACACATGGTAGATATTGCATTGAATCTGTAGACTGGGGTAGTATGGTCATTTCAACAGCATTAATTCTTCCAGTCTACAGGCACAGTATACCTTTCCATCTCTTTGTGTCACCTTCGGTGTCTTTCATCAGTGTCTCAGAGTTTTCTGAGTACAAGTCTTTGACCTCCTTGCCTAGATTTATTCCTTATTTCATTATTTTTTATATGATTGTAAATGGAACTGTTCTCTTAATTTTTCTTTCTGGTAGTTCCCTGTTAGTGTATAGAAATGCAACTATTGGCTTTGGGCTTATTATATATGCTTTATTTGAAGAAGGAAATGGCAACCCACTTCAGTCTTCTTGCCTGAGAAATCTCCATGGACAACGGAGCCTGGTGGGCTACAATCCATGGAGTCACAAAACAGTCAGACATGATGTAGCAACTAAACAATAACAGCAACATGCCTTTATTGTGTTGAGGGATGTTGTTTCTGTAGCCACCTTGTTGAGAGCTTTTATCATAAGTAGACGTTGAATTTTGTCTAAAGCTTTTTCTGCATCTGTTGAGATGATCAATCTGTTAATGTGGTGTATTGCACTGATTTATGTGTGGATACCAAACCATCCTTGCATCCCTGGGATAAATCCCAATCATGGATTATGATCCTTTTAAAGTGTTATTGAATTTAACCTGCTAATATTATGCTGAGGATTTTTCCATCTATGTTCATTAGTGATAATGGCCAGTAGTGGTTTCTTTTTATGATATCCTTGTCTGTTATTGAGGTGACCCTAGACTCGTAGAATGTGTTCAGAAATGTTCTGTCCTCTTCAATTTTTTGGAATAATTTGAGAAGGATGGATCTTAACTCTTCTCTAAATGTTTGGTAGAAATCACCTGTGAAGTTATCCAACTTGGACTTCTGTTTATTGAGATTTTTTAAATTACTGATTTAATTTCATTAATGGTCACCAGAGCTATATGCTGTAGGGGTTCCTCTTATGTGGTCTGCATGGGCCCTTCTGCTGTTGTGAGCTGACTACTGTAGGCTAGTATGCTTGTCTGACTCTTTGTTTCAGTTGGTTGCCAGGCCCTGTCTTGTGCAGAGGCTGCCTGCTGTGGTTGGTGGGGCCAAGTACTGGCATGGTTGGATATAGGGCCAGGGAATCTTGGTCTGTACCACCTTATTGGTGGGAGGTGCTGGGTCATGATGGGGGGTGGACTTCTGGTAGGTAGGGTCAGTTTTGTCATGGCTGACTGTGGAGTCTATGGTGTCTTGGAGCTGGAGGTGGGGCCATGCCCTGGTGTTTCTAGCCCTGGGGGTCCTGGAGTCAGTGTTAGTCACAGGTGATGGGAAAAGGGCCCAAGGGATTCCAGAGATGGTGCTGTCCCCTTGGTGTATAGGGTCAGGTTCTGGGCCCTCTGGTGGGCAGGCCCAGTCCCAGGGCAGCTGGGGTCATGGGGGGTTCCATGGCAGCCAGCTGTTATGTAGGGCTGTGTCCCCACCCACCTAGCTACTTGGCCCAGGGTATCCCAGGGCTGGTGCTTACTGGCCGGTAGGTAGGGCTGGGTTCTGGAACTAGAGGGGGGATTTGGGATTTCAAAATAGCACTCACAGCATCAGCATTCTCATGGTGGATGAGCTCCACACAATGGCTGCTGTAGCGTCCGCATCCCCAGGGTGAGCTCCCATTACCTCCAGTCTCTCTACGAGGCTCTTCAGCATCAGCAAGTAGGTTTCACCCAGACTCCTTGCAAACAAACACCTCTGCCCTGGGTCCTGGGTTCTGTGTGAGCCTGGTAAGCATGGAGTCTCCCTTTCCCACTTGTCTCTCTTTAGCCTTGAGTTTCTCTGTAAACTTCTAGCTAGCCCACCATTGAGCTCTCAACTATCATGGAGCCACCAGCCTCTTCTCAACTGTGTATTACCAAGCTCTCCATCATTTCTGAGAGTGTCCTTAACTGGGAACTTCCCCAAGCTCTCCTTCAGAAAAATTCTGTCTCCTTAAGGAGGACAGTAAACCCCCTGCTTCTTCCCTAGGAGAACCTGGCCCATTGCTCCAGAGCTAAGCAGGACATGTGCTTTAGTCACTCAGTAGTGTCTGACTCTTTGTGACCCCATGGACTGTAGCCACCAGGCTCCACTGTCCATGGGTTTCTCCAGGCAAGAATAATGGAGTGGGCTGCCATGCCCTTTTCCAGGGGATCTTCCCAACTCAGGGATTCAACCAAGTCTCTCGCTTCTCCTGCATTGGCAGGTGGGTTCTTTACCTCTAACACCACCTGGGAAGCCCAAGGACTTTAAATAACTGCTTTTAAAATATTTTCACCACTTTTGTTTCATTGGAGAGGGTCTTGAGAGACCCCACATCACCATACCAATATGTTTTCCATTTACATATGTTTTTACCATTCAATTAAATTTTCTACTTGTGTTTTATAATGTAAGTAATATGTTAATTTACTGCATATAATATAGTCATACATAAATATAAGTTGCAAATAATCTTACCTGTGTTGCTCAAAATATCTCTGAGAAGGCGCTCAGTCAAAACTGTATGGATGGATTTATCTATAGGCTTTCTATTTTGTTCCATTGATCTATATTTCTGTCTTTATGCCAGTACCATACTGTCTTGATGACTGTAGCTTTGTAGTATAGTCTGAAGTCAGGAAGATTGATTCCCCTGGTTCCATTCTTCTTTCTCAGAATTGCTTTGGCTGTCCAAGGTTTTTTGTATTTCCATACAAATTGTGAAATTATTTGTTCTAGTTCTGTGAAAAATACTGTTGGTAGCTTGATAGGGATTACACTGAATCTATAGATTGCTTTGGGTAGTATACTCATTTTCACTATATTGATTCTTCCAATCCATGAACATGGGAGGTTTCTCCATCCATTTGTGTCATCTTTGATTTCTTTCACAGAGTTTTATAGTTTTCTATATATAGTTCCTTTGTTTCTTTAGGTCAGACATGACTGAAGCAACTTAGCAGCAGCAGCATTCCTAAGTATTTTATTCTTTTTGTCGCAATGGTGAATGGAATTGTTTCCTTAATTTCTCTTTCTGTTTTATCATTGTTAGCATATAGGAATGAAAGGGATTTCTGTGTATTAATTTTATATCCTGCAACTTTACTATATTCCTTGATTAGCTCTAGCAATTTTCTGGTGATGTCTTTTGGGTTTTCTATGTAGAGGATCATGTCATCAAAACTTCAAAAGAAGTTTTACTTCTTTTCCAATCTGGATTCCTTTTATTTCTTTTTGTTCTCTGATTGCTGTGGCTAAAACTTCCAAAACTACGTTGAATAGTAGTGATGAGAGTGGGCACCCTTGTCTTGTTCCTGACTTTAGGGGAAATGCTTTCAATTTTCCACCATTATAATTTTTACTGTGGGTTTATCATATATGGCTTTTATTATGTTGAGGTATGTCTGCTTTCTGGAGGGTTTTTACGATAAATGGATGTTGAATTTTGTCAAAGGCTTTCTCTGCACCTATTGAGATAACCAAATGGTTTTTATCCTTCAGTTTGTTAATGTGGTGTATCACATTGATTGATTTGCAAATATTGAAGAATCCTTGCATCCCTGGGATAAAGCCCACTTGGTCATGATGTATGATCTTTTTAATATGTTGTTGGATTCTGTTTGCTAGAATTTTATTGAGGATTTTTTGCATCTACGTTCATCAGTGATATTGGCCTGTAGTTTTCTTTTTTTGTGGCATCTTTGTCAGGTTTTGGTATTAGGGTGATGGTGGCCCCATAGAATGAGTTTGGTAGTTTACTTTCCTCTGCAATTTTCTGGAAGAGTTTGAGTAGGATAGGTGTTAGCTCTTCTCTAACTTTTTGGTAGAATTCACCTGTGAAGCCATCTGGTCCTGGGCTTTTGTTTGTTGGAAGATTTTTGGACACCTTATCTTTGACAAAGTAGGCAAGAATATACAATGGAGAAAAGACAATCTATTTAACAGGTGGTGCTGGGAAAACTGGTCAACCATCTGTAAAAGAATGAAACTAGAACACTTTCTAACACCATATACAAAAATATATGGATTAAAGATCTAAATGTTAGACCAAAAACTATAAAACTCCTAGAGGAAAACATAAGAAAACACTCTCTGACATAAATCACAGCAGGATCCTGTATAACCCACCTCCCAGGGTAATGGAAATAAAAGCAAAATCAACAAATGGAACCTAAATAAACTTAAAACCTTTGGCAAAATGAAAGAAACTATAAGCAAAGGGAAAAGACAGCCTTCAGAATGGGAGAAAAATATTAACAAATGAAGCGACTGACAAAGAATTAATCTCAAAAATATAGAAGTAGCTCATGCAGCTCAATACCAGAAAAATAACCCAATCAAAAAATGGGCCAAAGAACTAAACAGACATTTCTCAAAGAAGACATACAGATGGCTAACAAACACATGAAAAGATGCTTAACATCACTCATTATCAGAGAACAGCAAATCAAAACCACAATGAGGTACCATCTCACACTGGTCAGAATGGCTGCTATCAAAAAGTCTACAAACAATAAATGCTGAAGAGGATGCGGAGAAAAGGGAACCCTCTTACACTGTTGGTAGGAATGCAAACTAGTACAGCCACTATGGAGAACAGTGTAGAGATTCCTTAAAAAATTGGAAATAGAATCCAGCAATCCCACTGCTTGGCACACACACTGAGGAAACCAGAATTGAAAGAGACACGTGCACCCCAATGTTAACTGCAGCACTGTTTACAATAGCCAGGACATGGAAGCAATCTAGATGTCCATCGGCAGATGAATGGATAAGAAAGCTGTGGTACCTATACACAATGGAATATTATTCTGCTATTTAAAAATGCATTTGAATCAGTTCTAATGAGGTGGATGAAACTGGAGCCTATTATACAGAATGAAGTAAGTCAGAAAGAAAAACACCAATATAGTATATTAACATATATATATATATATATATATATATATATATATACGGAATTTAGAAAGATAGTAACCATGACCCTATATGCAAGACAGCAAAAGAGACACATAAAAAGAACAGACTTTTGGACTCTGTGGGAAAAGGCAAGGTTTTTGATTTGATAAAATGACATTGAAACATGTATATTACCATATGTGAAATCTATCAGCAGTCCAAGGTCGAGGCATGAAACAGGGCACTCAAAGCTGGTGTACTGGGACAACCCTAAAGGATGGGATGGGGAGTGAGGTGGGAAGGGGGTTCAGGATCGGAGACAAATGTACACCCATGGCTGATTCATGTCAATGTATGGCAAAAATCACTACAATATTGTAATTAGCCTCCAATTAGAATAAGTAAATTAGTTAAAAAAAAAAAAAAAAAAAACAACTGTATGGAGCGTTCAGACCTTTCCACACTCCTGGCTTTCCCCTCATATTTCTCTTCGGATCATTTAGCTTTTCCATCAGGGAAGTCATCAGCGCTCTGGGTCCCCGGGGCCGTCACCTTCCCCAGGAAGAAACTGTGGAGCCAAGTCGCTCTCCCATGTGGACGAAGGGGTCAGCGTGTAAATACTGATAGACACAGAAGCACTAATAGGAGAACCATGTGCCTTAAAATCATTTCAGCGAACCTCTCCAGGCTTTAGAAAAGAAAAGAAAAGAAAAAAAAAATTGTGGCACTGCTTCTTCTCCTTTAGAAACTAGAGGATGGGCGCTATCCTCAAGTGCAAACCCCGCGGGGCACCCCCAGCGGCCAGTCCCCAGCCTTGCGCTGTGTCCGGAGCCAGGGAGGTTCGCGGGGGGCCGGCCGGGGTCCCTCTGAAGCCCCCGAAGGGCCGGGCCCCCCGCATCGACGCCCGGACACGCGCGGGAAAGGCGGCGCTGGCTGGGGTACCTCGGAGGACGAGGGCCTCAGCGGGGGACCGGCCGGGGCTCGCGGAACTCGGAGCGCGGATGCGCGAGGCCACGGCGCTGGACCCGGGGTGGGAGAGTCTGGAAGGCGGGGGCCGGAGAGGGGGGTGCCCTGAGGCCGCGGGGCCG
>SJXQ01007494.1:1170344-1201876 GCA_006408695.1 Aepyceros melampus
AGGGCTTTCTGTCCCCCTCTTCACTGGGGTGGTCCCTCCATCCTCATCCACTACCCTCAAAGCACCCTTAGGTGTATGTTGGCATGTTATCGCTTGGTTACGTTGGGATTGATTATTAATAGGAACTCAACAGCCAGCCAGCGTAGTTGCTGTTCATAAATTTCGGGACAGTAGCGTTCAGTATTTCTGGGAAGCCGCTGATCTTCAGGTGTTACGTGCTGCCTGGGAAGCCGCTGATCTTCAGGTGTTACCCGCTGCCTGGGAGCAGGTGGTGCAGGGCTGGGCTCCGTAGAGATGCGCGGTGCCTTGGTGCAGTGCTGCTGGGTCTTCCTTAAAGCCGGTAAACCCATGTGAAGCGGTGGAGTTGTATTTTTTTATGTTAGCTTTTTTATATGGCTCTTTTCGTGCTCTTCTTCCTTTCATATAAGCAGGTTATTTTAAAACTATGAAAAGTAGATTTTACAATATTACTTCAATATTTACTTGAGCTGATCTCTTGGCTTTTGGTGGTGGACTACTTTGCTGGAAGGTTCGACGTGCCTGGTGTTAAAACTTCCTCCGAGGAAACCGAGCCTCCAACAGAGTGCTGTCAAGCGACACCCAGTCCACGCATGCAAAACGTCCTCCAGGGAACTTTTCAAATTGTAGAGCAGTCATGGTTCCAAATATTTTACTTTCTGTGAATCCTGTGTTCTTCCCACTTTCAGTGCTCGTTAGTGGTGACTCAACATTAAGCACAATATTTAGTAGATGTTTCACATGAATCATTAACACAGATAATATACTTGCACTTACAGGCTTAGAAGCATAAAGTGTCCTACATAATAGTTATCATCTATGAGATAATGTTTCTTTAATCTCGGAAAAAATATAGTGATGAGTTTTAACAAATTAAATTCATTAGAGCTACATAGCGAATATGAAAGAAATAAGCAAAGCTTCACATTTAGCCAATAATTTGCTTTTTTTAAACCATGAAAGCACCTCTTTCAGAGATAATGAGACATTTCAATTTTAAAAACTGTTTTATTCCTCTGGCTAGATCATATTTAAAATATATCAGATTAAATGTATATATGTACTATTACATTTTAATCAGCATCATTTCATTATCTTGGCTCTGATTTTTCTTTTAATTTATCAGACCCTCATTTAGCGGTTAGTACTTAAGATTGTGCCCTACAAGAACTCCTGTCTTACTGTGGGTAATATATGCAAGTGTCCACAGACATAGTTACAGTTAAGCAAAAAAAAAAAAAAAAGGTAATATTTTTTCTTTCTCTAGAATTATATAGTTAAAAAGTGATTTATATGGGAATTATCACTGTAGTGTAATAATTAAACATTTAATTTTATAAACATTTAATTTTCTAGCTATAGGAGATGGTGATTTGTGATTTAAAAAAAATACCCATTTTATTGTCTTCTTAGTTAAATTTATATGAAGTAAACACAACAGGCTATGTGCTGTCAGTTCTGCAAATCCAGTGTTCTCTATATAGACAACTTCATTTGAAGTATATTTGCATATAAATTTCTGAGTGTAGCACCATCTAAATTAGGAAACAAAATAACTGTATAACAACTTGTCTTTTTAGCATATCATTTTGCTATATGTGAGGGACATGTTTGTTGTGGAATAGGGGGCCTTGGGAAGAGGAAGGAGACAAAAAAGAGATGCTTCCTCAAGGTCATGGACCCCTTTGAAGGTCTGGTGAGAGTTACAGGTGTGCTATCCAGAAAAATGCCCGGAGAGGTGTACCTACTTTGGACTCAGTTTCAAGAGGTTAACAACCCTCTAAGCTCAGTCTTGGACCCCAACCAAGGTCATTTAAGTTGGTTCTGCACATACAAAACCCTAAATCATTCCATTATAGCAAAACAGAGCTGCATTAATAATTACCTTCATAATAAAACAATGAAAAAATGAATTGGAAAAGAAACATGAATAGGTATAAATGTATTAAAATGTGCTTATTCTTTTTGTCTGTTTGTTGCTGAACTCTTTTTTCAAAACTAAGGTCTCTGAATGAGAAAAGGAAGATTTTAATATGAAAATTTTAACTAAAATCATATTACACTGATGACAGAGACCTAAGGAGCAAACAGATATGAAAAAGCTAGGACTGGACACAAGCTGTGTTCTTACAGAGAATGTCTGTATGAATCATTGAATTATTTAGGTGAAATTCTGTGGGTTGTGATACAACTGAGGTTCTGACCAATGACCCCTCTTGGTAGCCATGATTTCATCCTCCGTATCCTTCTCCTTTAAGATTCCTGACTCAGTCTGTTTGTTTATAATTCCTTAGTTCAAAATGCCTTGAGGGAAATATCCAGTAAGATGTACCCTTAGTAACTGTCTTCTGGTGTTTGCCCTCAAAAGAAAAGTGCTGTTTTGTTGCATTGATTGAGTTCCTGCTTAAACCAGGCACTTTAGGAGGTCTACTTCATCCCGTCTTCACCAGCACCCCGTGATTAGGGCCCCCCATAATACAGAAGGAACCTGGGCCCAGAGAGGGTGCTTTTATTCGTCCAGAAGGCTGTTGGGCAAAACTGAGTAATAACACAGACCTGACCCCAAATCTGTGTCTCCCACCACAGACAGAGCACAGAGGGTTTTTAGGGCAGTGAAAATACTCTATGAATCAGTACAGGAGGAAAACTGGAAAATTCACAAATATGTAGAAGTTAAACAACACGCTCCTGAACAACCAGTGGGTCAAAGAAGAAATCAAAGGGGAAGTGAAAAAATACCTTGATGCAAATGAAATGACAACACAATATAAAATCTTTGGGGTGCTGCAAAAGCAGTTCTAAGAGGAGAGTTGAAGGCAAAGTACTTATATTCAGAAAAAATAAAGATCTCAAATAAACAGTTTCATTTTACACCTCAAGGAACTAGAAAAGTAGATCAAGCCTAGCAGAAGGAAGGAAATTACAAATGTCAGAGGAGAAATAAATGAAATAGAGACTAAAAAGACAACATAAAAGATCAATGAAACTAGGAGCTGGCTTTTTAAAAATAATTAAAATGTATAAATCTTTAGTTAGACTAAAAAGAGAGACTTGTAAAATCAGAAGTTAAAAGAGAGTCGTTACAAATGATAGTAGATATACGGAAATACAAAGGATCATAAGGGACTACTATGAACAATTATATGCCAACAAATTGGATAACCTAGAAGAAAGACTCAGTTCAGTTCAGCCGCTCAGTCGTGTCCGACTCTTTGCAACCCCATGAATCGCAGCACACCAGGCCTCCCTGTCCATCACCAACTCCCGGAGTTCACTCAAACTCACATCCATCGAGTCGGTGATGCCATCCAGCCATCTCATCCTCGGTCATCCCCTTCTCCTCCTGCCCCCAATCCCTCCCAGCATCAGGGTCTTTTCCAATGAGTCAACTCTTCACATGAGATGGCCGAAATATTGGAGTTTCAGCTTTAGCATCAATCCGTCCAAAGAACACCCAGGACTGATCTCTTTTAGAATGGAGTGGTTGGATCTCCTTGCAGTCCAAGGGACTCTCAAGAGTCTTCTCCAATACCATATTTCAAAAGCATCAGTTCTTCAGTGCTCAGCTTTCTTTATGGTCCAACTCACACATCCATACATGGCTACTGGAAAAACCTTAGCTTTGACTAGATGGATCTTTGTTGGCAAAGTAATGTCTCTGCTTTTTAATACTCTGTCTATGTTGGTCATAGCTTTTCATCAAAGAACAAGCATCTTTTAATTTTTCGCTGCAGTCACCATCTGCAGTGATTTTGGAGCCCAAAAAATAAAGTCTGACACTGTTTCCACTGTTTTTCCCATCTATTTGCCATGAAATAATAGGACCAGATACCATGATCATTATTTTCTGAATGTTAAGCTTTAAGCCAACTTTTTCACTCTCTTCTTTCACTTTCATCAAGAGGTTTTTTAGTTCCTCTTCACTTTCTGCCATAAGGGTGGTGTCATCTGCATATCTGACACTATTGATATTTCTTCCGGCAATCTTGATTCCAGCTTGTGTTTCTTCCAGCCCAGCGTTTCTCATGATGTACTCTGCCTAGAAGTTAAATAAGCAGGGTGACAATATAAGCCTTGACATACTCCTTTTCCTATTTGGAACCAGTCTGTTGTTGAATGTCCAGTTCTAACTGTTGCTTCCTGACCTGCATACAGATTTCTCAAGAGGCAGGTCAGGTGGTCTGGTATTCCCATCTCTTTCAGAATTTTCCACAGTTTATTGTGATCCACACAGTCAAAGGCTTTGGCATAGTCAATAAAGCAGAAATAGATGTTTTTCTGGAACTCTCTTGCTTTTTTCAATGATCCAGCGGATGTTGGCAGCTTGATCTCTGGTTCCTCTGCCTTTTCTAAAACCAGCTTGAACATCTGGAAATTCATGGTTCACGTATTGCTGAAGCCTGGCTTGGAGAATTTTGAGCATTACTTTACTGGCTTGTGAGATGAGTGCAGTTGTGCAGTAGTTTGAGCATTCTTTGGCATTGCCTTTCTTAGGGATTGGAATGAAAACTGACTTTTTCCTAAATCAGGAAGAAATAGGATATCTAAATTGCCCAGTAGCAACTAGGGAGATTGAATCAGAATGAAAATTCTCCCAACAAATAAAAGCTAGAGACTAGGAAAATTCTACCTCCATTTAAAGAATTAATGCAGTTTCTTTTCAAACTCTTCCAGAAGAGTGAAAATGTGAACACTGCCTTTTGAATTTTTACTTTTTAAATCAACCTGTTCAAATCATAGGAAATACAGGAGATGATCATTTCAAAATGGAACATGTGACCAGTGTGATCATGTGAAAGTAAAGGAGAAGTGATGGAGGGCCGGAGAAGGGACATGTGTCTAGGTGGGGGGAAATGCTAACATCCTCAACTAGAGAGCAGACAGATGAAGAGATGCTCTGTCATCAGGGACCAGGAAGCAAATGCTGACATAGACTGTTTGGAATTTCAGAGGTGACCACGGTAAAACAACATAGGGCAAAGGAGATGAAGGTCACTGGGTGATAATGTGCATGAACTCAGCCAACAGCATGAGTCCAGAGTCAGTAAATCGAGCTACAGCCATTTAAGGTTATTTAAAGGTCAGAGGTGAGGTGGGGAAGAAGATGTAAGTAGTGACTTGGACCAGTGGATATGGAGATCGGTAGAGAGACACGGGAGACTTCAGGTTTCTCATAAGCACCCCCCCCCTTTTTTTTTGCTGTGAGACTTGTGGGATCTTAGTTCCCTGACCAAGGATTGAATGCAGACCCTTGGCAGTGAAAGCACAAAGTCCCAACCACCAGACCACCAGCGAATTCCCTATCACAAGCCCTTCTGATGGTTTTCCTCTCCAGCATGTGTGGGTTCTGCTTTGCTAATTGCTCAGTGTTTCCTGTCATTCTGATGGGCACGCACAACGCTTCCATTCTCTGCCCAAAAGTCCATACTTACTGAGGCTGTAGTATCCATTTTCTGTGAATTAACAAAGTTATATGTTCATGGAATAATGCTTTTTAATTATTGTGATGCAATTCAGACATTACCAGTGGATAACCTTTGAAATTTCAGGTCATGCCCCACTTTCTCTTCTGAAATCTTAAAGTTTTCTATTCCTTTTAGTCTTTCTCTTTCCTACCTCTTATTTTTCCAGCAGTCCAATGCTTTATCCTGTCTTCCCTGAAAACACTCAATTAGCCCTTGATACTGAATACTGACTCCTAAATTCCCCAAAAGTACCGTGAAAAGCATAAGATACCCACATCAGTAGTCTAGTAGTTTCATTTTTATTGATTTGGAAACTCTGAAGGGACTATGAATTGTTTTTGTTAAAATGCATACACCTGAAGACTTCTCTGGTGGTTTAATGGTAAAGTATCTGCCTGCCAAATGCTGGGGACATGCGTCCAATCCCTGGTCCAGGAAAATTCCACATGCCAAGGGGCAGTGAAGCCTGCAATACTGCAATACTGCTGCAATACTGAGCCCTCACTCTGAAGGCCGTGCTCCACAACAAAAGAAGCCACTGCAGTGAGGAGCCTGTGCACCCCTCTAGAGAGTAGTCCCCACCGGCAGCAACTAGAGAAAGCCCGCATAGGAATGAAGACCCAGTGCAGCCAAAAAAACAGATAAATAAAATAACATGCATACACTTGGATCCCTCCTATTTAAAAAGTCATCAGAGAGGCGGGTGAGAGGCCTCCAGGTAATTATACTAATAACATTCCAGATGAAAAACTTGAGTTTTCAGTTGTGTATAGAATCATTTGATCACTTCATTTTACTTACTTATAAGAAACGAATTGCCAGTCCAGGTTCGATACAGGATGCTTGGCACTGGTGCACTGGGATGAACCAGAGGGATGGTACAGGGAGGGAGGTGGGAGGGGGGTTCAGGATGGGGAACACGTGTACACCCATGGAGGATTCATACTGATGTATGGCAAAACCAATACAATATTGTAAAATAATTAGCCTCCAATTAAAATAAATAAATTTAAATTAAAAAAAAGAAAAGTCTGTGGCCATCTGTTTTGAAGAACTACAGCTTCAATTGAAGGAGCAAATTATTCACATGGTATTTTTTAAAAAAGATTTAATATTGATCACTTACAAAAGAATTTAACTTGATTTCACATTTTATTTACTCTGAAAGCCAGCCTCTTACCACTGTTATACTGACCTCTTCTGGATAATTCTTGTAATGTCATTCTGATCATGTTAGCTGTGTGTATGTGTGTGTGTTACTGTACACTATGGAATTGCTGTCATAAAAAGCAGAGTTTGGTGTAACTCCAGAGTTCAAGTAATTGAGGGTTTACTATATGCAGGTGCTAAGCAGGTAGTTCATGGTCCAGTAGAGACAACAGGTTTAGAAACCAATGATAGCAGTGTACATACAAGCAATTATAATACATTTTTAAGTGCATATAGAAGAAAAAGCAGAAAGAAATGAGCGAGAACTCTAGTCCAAGGTCCAGTGGGCACCCGACTGCATGGTGACTTCTGTGGTTCCTTACAGAACCCACAGGGAGAGGACAGGTGAGATGGGCAGAGCCTGACTATAAAGGGGCGTGTGCCTGTCTGGACCTGGTGCCCTATTCCGAGTTGCTGAAGGACTTGAAGCAGGGGAGTGATGAGGACAGAATTTCCTGTTCTGGTGTTAATGTGGCATCGGGGAGAGTAAGACACAACTCAGTGTACCTGCACACAGGGAAGCAGGTACCAGCTACACATCAGGCAGACCTCAAGAGGGGTTCCCCAGTCAGAAGGGGACCCAGGGCAGAGAGGAGGGCAGAGCAGGAGGGGCGGTGTTGATTGGTGACTGGCAGGTGGGTTAGCGAGGGGGCTTCCTCGACATGTCTCCCCGGACTGTGTGGAGGATGGAGTCGTAAGCCAGGAAAGGAAGGATGGGCAAAGGGGCAGGTTTGGGGAAGTGAGGAAAGTGTAGCCAAGGTCAGGGAGGCTTTGCTGTCGATGATATCAGCTGCAGGTAGAATATAAAGCCTCAGGGATCGTTCAGGATGGGACCATTGTCTATTCGTCCACTTCAGCTGGACCCTGAATGCAGACTCATACATTTCACTGGTAATTTTACTCCCTAACTCTTCAAAGCAGCTACTCCTCACTTCTCTGTTCTTTCCAAAACTCAAATTATCTCATCTGAAAGTTGCTTCCCTCCATGCCCTTAGCAGCTCTGACCTTGAACAAAGTGTTTTACATCTAGTGGAGGGGGAGACTAGTTTTCTTTAAGGCTTCTTACAGCTTTATAATGTTACCATTCTGTTGAAAATAAATGTAATGTGTGTGTGTGAGTTACAAACCTGAAATAGACCTACAGTGGATGCTTTGAAGATCTTTTTTCAATAGTATCAACTGTGGTATAAAATCAAAAGATTGTTTTCTTTATTTTATTTTATTTTTTTAAATTAATTTTTATTTTTTTAGTTTGTTTTGCTTTACAATACTGTATTCGTTTTGCTACACATCGACATGGATCAGCCACGAGTGTACATGAACTCCCAATCCTGACCCCCACCTCCCCCCTCCCGCCCCACACCCTCTCTCTGGATTAAAGATTGTTTTCAAAGCCATCCTTCCAGCAGGAGTAAAAGTTTAGTTGATAGTGTTAAATATATCTGTGAATGTGAATGGAGAACAGATATACAACTTGACTAATAACTTACAAGACAGCCCCCAACTTGAAAATTCATTGCTGTAAATCAGTTAATCAACTGACGAAAGATCCCTTTGTAAGTAACTTTTAAGTGTGACATTTCAACCAGAATATTGAGTTAGGGGTTTCACATTTTGACTATTCAGGCAGCCGGTGATATTAAAATACATCTCATATCATCACTGTTAAATATAGTAGGTATTTTTGTTGAGAATTGGTGGCTCTGCCATAGTATTTTGTCCAGCTGAATTGCCACAAGAGAAAAAATAGTAATGCACAAAGAATTCATGTAAGATTTTTCAGTGTCTTATGAATAAATGTACGATTAGTTGAAGCTGTATCAGCTTTTCATTTAAGGCCTGCAGCTGTTGGTGTAAGAAGCATCAAATTTCAAAAGAAGCCAGAGCATAAATAAATAGCATGGGAAAAAGTCTCCTGAGAAGAAAATAAAATAAAAATTAAGCATCTGGATTATCACTCACATTGCTTCTCACAGTCAAAGTTTGGTGCCAAAATATCAATTTCAAGTACATAATTTAGTCAGTTTCAATTCATGCTGGAAACCAGGCTCTGTAAAAATAATGCAGAATAAAAGATTAAGATTATTCAAAAGTTCAGTAAATTTTCTTTACACCTTATAAAAGATGAATGATCTAATTGTTCTTTTTTAAAGAAAGGTAAGACTACATAAGATCACTTTGCTGCTGCTGCTGCTAAATCACTTCAGTCGTGTCTGACTGTGCGACACCATAGATGGCAGCCCACCAGGCTCCCTCATCCCTGGGATTCTCCAGGCAAGAATACTTGAGTGGGTTGCCATTTCCTTCTCCAATGCATGAAAGTGAAAAGTGAAAGTGAAGTCGCTCAGTTGTGTCTGACTCTTAGCAACCCCATGGACTGCAGCCCACCAGGCTCCTCCGTCCATGGGATTTTCCAGGCAAGAGTACTGGAGTGGGGTGCCATTGCCTTCTCCACCTTGTTACTTTCACGTAATTTGTTAAACAAGATATAATTTTAGTTTACTGAGAAAATAACTGTCATAATTTTAACATGTCGAGTCTAACTTCTCTTTATTGTAATGATCATTATTTAAAGTTTTCTCAAATGTTAAAGTTTTTTCACTTAAAAAAGGTCTAAAAAAAGTGAAAGTCACTCAGTCGTGTTAGCTCTTTGTGATCCCAGGGATTATACAGTCTGTGTAATTCTCCAGGCCAGAATACTGGAGTGGGTAGCCTTTCCCTCCTCCAGGGGGCCTTCCCAACGCAGGGATCAAACCCAGGTCTCCTGCATTGCAGGCAGATTCTTTACCAGCTGAGCCACAAGGGAAGCCCCCCCAAAAAGGTCTAAAGAAAGTGATTTTTAAAGACTGTTACATAAGACTTTGCAGTTTACTTGAAAGAGAACAGTATATATTTAATACTAGCAAAGTCGCATGTGAATTTTATTTTTATAAGACTTTTGTTGACATTGGATTCCACTGGAAATTCGTCCCACAGGCTTTTCCTGCTCATTTAAGGTCAAGTTCACTGTAGAAAGTTAAAATCACATACTAGGGTCATGATTCAGGGTTTAACTGTTGGTTTTGTAGGAGGATTTTCTCCTTGGCACACTTAGTACTGTGTCCTGGAATTGGTGCCCAGACAATTTTAAGTGTGGTATGAGCTGTTTGTGTCACGGGAATAAAATTAGATGCGCCTGTTGCTAATAGGAGGGAATGAAACATGAGACAGACCCAGAATGGGAGCCTTCCTCTGGCTGCCTGGCGAACTTGACCCCTCCCCTCTCACTGGGCGATTCCTAGGACAGCCTCAAATCCTGTCTCAGAAGCTCTGAAGGAGTGCAGTTAACTCACTTTGTGCTTTTTGACAACATCTAAGGTAAGTAATGGGCTTTACCTTGGATCTTACAGAATTAGAATGTTCAACTTAAAGACCAAATAGGTATAAGGCTTCTTGATTATTTTTCCTTCATAGATGACATAATGGAAAATAAATTTAAAATGTTAAATAAATTTAGTTCAAAATGATTATATATTAAATATCAACAAAATGGAATTAATGCTTCATTTCAGCTTTCAAGTTTTTCCAACTACTAAAATGCCACATGTTATTCTAACATGATTATGTCCTTTTAATAGTTTTAATTTTAGAACACTATGACAGTATTTTTGTATTATCAAGCATTCGTTGTTATACTGTGTCTAATTTAGATAAAGAGTAATCTTTCAGATCACCTACTTCTAATTCTGGGCTGCCCTGGTGGCTCAGACAGTAAAGAATCTGCCTGCAATGAAGGAGACCTGGGTTTGATCCCTGGATGGGAAGATACCCTGGAGAAGGGAATGGCAACCCACTCCAGAGTTCTTGCCAAGAGAATTCCATGGACAGAGGAGCTTGGCAAGCTACAGTCCATGGGATCAGAAAGAGTCAGACACGACTGAGCAACTAACACTTTCACTTTCACTCACTTTTCACTTCTAATTCTACTCTTAAACTTTTGTAGTAGAAGTACATTTGCTTTACATTTTGTCATAGTTTTGTCAAAGGCATTTAAACACAGAGTAAAATTCATGAGAACCAAAGTCCAGGTGGTTTGATACATTGAGAATAAATAAAACAGAAGCAAAATGCCAGCTTCAACTGCCCAACTCTTCTTGGATGAAAAAGGGAAAAATGTTTCTCTCCCCAAATCTGGGGAAAATAGTCTATTGCTCAAAATACATATCAGAAAGTATAGTAAGCAGAATATGAGGTAAACGTGTGCTGTGCTTTGACCTGTTAAATGTCTGTTCTTTCTGTTGGATCCTAAGTAACATAGGGCCTTTGGAGGATGAGTTTCTAAAGAAAGTCATCAAGAAAGATAATAGGGAAAAAATAGCTTGGCTGGCTGGAAAATTTGCCAGTAGAATAGAGTAACTCACTAGTGCAAAATTAACTACAAAACTCCCTGTGTTTATGTTTTGCTTGTTTTCTTGGAAACATTGTGTAGAGATGGATACACAGAGGGTGCTTACCACCTTGTGGTTCAAGTTGTGGTTAGTCTTAGAGATTCTAGAATTTATCTGAGGTTTCTTTCAAAGCCAAATGAGAAGCAGTGTTTCACTATATTTAAATATCAAATTCCAAAGACTAACACATCCAAGTTTCCTGAATATGTTGGCTAAGCTTGCAGCTAAAATGCTGCAAATAAAGCTGTTCTGTGCTGTCCTTAAAAAATAAACACTGTAGTCATTAAACTAAATTCCTACTGTTGTTTAGTCGCTTAAGTCGTGTCTCACTCTGACCCCACGGACTGCAGAACACCAGGCTTCCCTGTCCTTCACTATCTCCCAGAGTGCTCAAACTCATGTCCATTGAGTCGGTGATGCCATCCAACCATCTCATCCTCTGTCATCCCCTTTTCCTTCTGCCTTCAATCTTTCCCAGCATCAGGGTCTTTTGCAGTGAACAAGCTCTTCGCATCAGATGGCCAAAGGATTAGAGCTTCAGCTTCTGCATCAGTCCTTCCAATGAATATTCAGGACTGATTTCCTTTAGGATTGACTGGTTTGATCTCCTTGCAGTCCAACAGACTCTTAAGAGTCTTCTCCAACACCACAATTTGAAAGCATCAATTCTTTGGCACTCAGCCTTCTTTATGGTCCAACTCTACTGTATTGAAGATGAAAATCAAATAACAATTATAAATTATGAATGGGTGCCCATTTTGTTTAATTTTGCACATTTTGTGGGACCTGGGAAGGGTTCCCCCCGCTTCCTCTTCTACATGACTGCTTCTCAAGTGAGCCCAGCACTGCTTGACCCCGTGGCTTTGCTTTCCTAGTGAGGAAACTTCAGAACGCACCTCTGCTTCCTTCTTTCCTTCCTGCCTCCTTTCTCAGCCTCAAGAGCATCTAGCCTTATTCTTCTCTGGACCTACTTCAGGACCAGATCGTTTTCTCTAGTGTTAGTGTTAGCTTTGTAAAATTCCTTACCCACTGTCTTTGCTGTTCCAGACTCCACGCTCACTTCTTGTTTCACATCTTACTGTGCCTTGGGGAATTTCCTGGGAAATAGATGCAGGAGTGTTTGGTGATCTGCGGACTTGCAGGAGACTTGAGACTTCTCCCAGAGTCCTTCACAGTGTCTGAGTCCACTTGACTTTGGTCCAGCTGGTGTGCTGTGCCTGCTGGTGAAGGAGCTGGCCTTCCCATGGGTTGTGTGTGCCCAAGGCATGTGCGCTTCGTCCTGAGCCACTGGGATAGAATTAGTCTTGAGGGAGGTCACTTTTGTTGCCATGGAGACTGGATAAGGGCATGGAGGGGGAGAGAGGAGCTGTAAAACGTCAAAAGATGGCCTCAGCTGAGGTCTGGAAAGCAGACCCCAAGGGAGAACCAGCAGGAAGAAGTCATTGCCATGGAGATGGTACCTAAAACCCATCCTCAGCTTTGTGACTGTTTTAACTCTTACTTGAAACACTTTTCAGTGAGTTTTACATCTGCAGCATCTTTGAAGAAACACACTCTCAAGAAGCCTGGTAGGTCACTTGAGTTGATCAGTGGACCAACTGTTTGTTCCTCTGTGGACAGAAATGATCATCACGTCAGAGAACTAAGACGGTGTGACTTTAGATTTCAGTGTGTGTTATATGATAGTGAAAGGGAAATACCTAAGATAATATGGTTGAAAAGTGAGGGAAACAGCCCTTCTCTGATGCTAATTGTCCTCCCAAATCCAACTCATTTATCAAGGTAGAACTTTGCATAATCTTGAAATACACTGTTGAAATACAGAGTACTTATGGATAGACATTCCTGGTAGAAAATGAAGTAGAGTGAGGTCACTAGGGTGTGAAATGCAGGAAAGGTCCAGCCTATAAACCTGTAGATGCTGGTTATAAAATGGTGAACAAAACGGAGAACAAAACATCCTTATTTTGGCCTTATTTCTGCTAACTTCAGCTTCTGGACATTGATATTACTCCTTAGTCAAACATGACATAAAGACATGCTAAAAGCTTCAGATTTCTGAGTTTATTTAATAAAAACAAGAGTAAAACACCAAGAAAACATGTTTGAATTGCTCATCTTCATAATCATAGCCCTGCTTTAAAATAGTCTCTAATTGAACTAAGAAACAAACATGCATTTTAAAACCACAGTTTTATGACCTAACATTTGTATGACAGTGGCTAAAAGTATTTTGGTTTTTTTTTTCCCTCTTGTTACTTTTTCATTTAAATTAAGGTTTCTTCCCTGATCAGGAATGTTAGCAGTTAAAGGGCATTTATTATGTTGGTTTGGTGTATTCTGTAAGGAACTTTTTAAAATGGCACCTTGCCATTTTATTTTAAAAGTCAGTTCTGTTGTAGAGAAGAGAGAACGGTTTGGTGACCTTGTAACCTGCGACTCTCTCTGTGCATGTGTGTGTTTTATAGCAGAAGCTTTTGTGATGGTGAGAATTGTATTGATTGTGACTCTGGATGAATTGATAACTACAGTTTGTGTACTTTGCTTTATTTTATAGTCATGCTAAGCAATTTGACCAAAAATGAAGCGGAACTATTTTTTAAATTATTTGGTCATCCTAAATGTAGCCATGAAGTTGGGACAAGTATAGTGAATTTTCTGTTAGCGTTTCTATTATCAGAGAAATATATATATCCAAAGGTAGACATATACAAATTTTTTAATCTGAAAAAATACAGAAAGACGTTTGGGAAATGCAGTTTTAAGTGAAAAATGTAGAACATACAGGGAAATTATTGTTAACCATTTAAAAATTTGTTTATAGTCTGTTTCTCTGCGTGTATATTTTAATATGTATTGCACTATGCTGTTTTTCATTCAGCACTCTACCATTAGCATTTCTCTAGGATATTCAAGATATATGCTTTCAAGCAGTTAATTCTGTAATGTTCTAATAATCCAATAACTAGTTACTCTGATGTTTAAACCTTATCATTATTTGTTGTTGTTGCTTAGTCGTGTCTTGACTCTTTTGTGACCCCACAGACTGTATAGCCCACCAGGCTTCTCTGTCCATGGGATCCTCCAGGCAAGAATACTGGAGTGGGCTGCCATTTCCTTTTGCAGGGGATCACTGAATCCAGGTCTCCTGCGTCTCCTGCATTGGCAGGCAGATTCTTTGCCACTGAGCCACTAAGAAAGCCTTTACTTTCCAGTCATTCACCATTATAGATAAAGTAGAACAAATACCTTTAAACGTCAGTCTTCATTTTCATTCCTGATTGTTTCTTTGGAATAAGTTTCTAGAATTGAAATTACTGTCTGTTGAGATTCTCAGTACATAGTGCCAAATATCCTTCTAGAGGAATGGTGTTAATTTTCACTTTCAACAGGAGAGGAGTTTCATGCCCATTTTTCAAACATATCCATATGATATCACTTATGCGTGCCAATGTTGGCTAGAACCGGTTTTTAAATATCCCTTACTGTTTGAAAACTGACTATGGAAGTTGTGTTTGTGCTTCCTGGTGAAGTAGAATCTTTTACTCTGTATTAACCATTTGTGTTTCTTTAATGTGTGTGCATGGTTTTGCTCAAGTTGTATTGATTTATTTATCTTTTTAAAGGTATTAACCTTGTCTTATCTTTAAGGCAAATATTTCCTCCATTAGTTATCTATTGTTGAATTTTCCTTGTTGATGTACTTTTTGTCACATATACCAAGACAACCTCTTCGTTTTCCTAAATGTTGGCACCATGTAGGATGCAAACAGTGACCTCCAAAACTAAAAGATAATAAGATTATGTTGGATGAAGCTAGGTTTATGATAGGTTTACACCAGCAATAGTAAGCTCTATATAGGAATAAAAATATGTAACAATTGGAACACATACATGTGTGTGCACACGAGAATATGTATATACACTCAGCTGTTTTTATTGATCTCTGGCAATATTGTAAAAAAATATGTGATAGTTTTGAATTCTGAGTCTCTGGCCATACCCCTCCAATCCAGTCTCAGACTCTGAGCTTATCTTCTATGGACTGTCTGAATTTGCCACCATTATTTAGATGACACATGCTTTGAAATTAATATAACAGAATGATGTGATATGATGGGATTGAGTGTGTCCAGGGAAGACTTCTTGGAGGAGATGACATGTGAACTGGTGCTGAAGGTGAGGAGGGGGCCAGCAGACAGTGTCAGGTAGGGAGGATGCCCAACAGTGAGTCCTGACCTGAGGGTTCACCTGGGCTGTTTGCGAGTAGGTGGGGCACCGTGGGAGCAGATGAAGAGGTGAGCGAAGGCTCTCATGTAGGATTGGGGGTGTGGACGATGGAGGAGCCGGATGTTCTCAGTGGAGGAAAGCCATGGGAAGATTTGACATTGTAGAGTGACAGGCACTGAATTTTATTTCATGTGCCTGCCCCTGGATAGAGAGAGGCTTCCAGAGCAGGAGGAAGGGAGACAGGTTTGCAGTGGTGAAGATGAGGGAGTTCAAGGGGCTGGCGCCAGAGTGGTTGCCATGGAAATGGAGGAAAGTAGGCAGACCGAGGATCTAGGCTGAAAGTGGAGTTGGTATGGGGCTGATGTGGGGCTTGAAGGGGAAAGCAGGGAGCAAGAATGACTTCAGAGACTTTGAAGACCTGGGTGGGTGGTGATGGACTTTCTCATATTAAAAAAAACTGGAGGGGTCAAAGATGAGTAGGTGAAGAATGCCCTCATGAAACTGTTAATAACCGTTTGGTTTTGAATAATGCAGATTGTCAGTCCTCAGTGTTTTAAAATGATGAACAGCACTGTTTTATGCAATCAGTTTGAACATGCGGGAAATGCCCGTTCAGTTGGAAAGAAATTTTAAGAATTATTTTAGACCATGACATTTTAAATAAGGACATCTTTAAATCATTCCTAAAAGTAAATGGATAAAAAAAATCTCAGAGGAGAGTACTTTATGTTCTGATTCATCATTTTGCTACCTTCACAGTCAGAAAAGTCATCATAATTTCTAATTTTAATTTAAACAAAACTATGCTCTTTTTGTGTGTGCGTGTAAAGAAGAGAATGAGCAACTTTTTAAAATCTCTTCCTAAAGTGGAAATTGTTACTGAAACTCTTACCCTGATTTACATAAAATGATGGATGTTTGTAAACATTTGTACACATCCACGTTTTGATCTTTCTTAAACTAAGTCAGTACTTGGGACCTTTATTATAGGCAAATGTTGGTGTGATTGGTATCTTGTAAAGATAATTCTAATTTTTAATTCTGAGTAATATTTAGTAGCTGAAGGAAGATGTAACCTAATCGATTGGCATAAAACTGAGGAACTGGAATTTTTTTCACAAGACTTATAGGTACTAGCTTATTTTCCTCCCACTGAATCTTTTAAGAACTTGATCACTTGACTGTTGTAGGTTGATGCTTCAATTCCAAAGTTAATCCTGCAGAATTTTGAAAGCTGTATATGTATTGAATTTATTGATTAAGACGTGAAAATGTAATTGTTATTGTTATAGTCGCTAAGTCTTGTCTAACTCTTTTGCGACCCCATGGACTCCATAGCCCGCCAGGCTCCTCTGTCCATGGGATTTCCCAGGCAAGAATACTGGAGTGAGTTGCCATTTACTTCTCCAGGGGAATCTTCCCAAGCCAAGGATTGAACTCTCATCTCCTGCATTGGCAGGTGGGTTCTTTACCACTGAGCCACCTTGGAAGCCCTGGAAATATGATCACTGGATTTCAAATGAATTTGTTATATCTAATATGGTGAATGACAGATTATCAATGTGGCTGAAACACAATGACATGTTTCAACGTATTCTTTAATGCTCTTCTCAAAAACCACTTAATTTTGGAGATTTGTTATTGGGGTAAAAAAGTGTTTTGTTGGACTAATGGTCAGTCATATTGACAAATTCTCTGTCTGTCTGTCTGTGCCTTTGTCCCTCTCCCCACTCCCACTTCCCCACCTCCTCCCCTTCCCCCCCTCCCCCTCTTCATCCCCTACCTGTGGCAGATGGTGCGTGAACAATACACCACGATCACGGAGGGCACCCACATAGAGCGGCCAGAGAACCAGGCTGTCTACAAAATCGGCATTTATGGCTGGAGAAAGCGTTGCCTGTATTTGTTCGTCCTTCTTTTGCTCGTCATCCTCCTTGTGAATTTTGCTCTTACCATTTGGATTCTTAGAGTCATGTGGTTTTCCCCAGTAAGTGTTATTTTTCCTGATAATCATGTTCTCATTCTGTTTGGGCTGTCAGTCCATCCCCATTGCATCAACAGAAGCTCCCTGCCATGCAGTTAGTGTTTGTCTCCTGTCTAGATAGAATGCTCAGTAGCAAAAAAATACATATAACTTTAAAAATAATATAGCATTTACCTTTCTTAACCTTTTTTAATAGTTTCAGATTAATAGTTGCAGATTTAATAGTTGCAGATTATACTGTGTTGATTTTACAGTGAGTTTTCACTGTAGTTTTTCCACTCGTCATTATTTTTTCAAGGTGGGAAAATTGGAGCCATCTTGAGTTTGGGGTTGACTGTGTGTCATGATTGCTTAAAGATTATTTAATTCATTAACTGACAAAATTTTGCAAATTGTATTTTTCTAATTTCACTAATTTATAAATATTTACCATTCAGACGCAGTTTGAGCATTCTTTGGCATCGCCTTTCTTTGGGATTGGAATGACTAGTAACCTAAAAATCAGTCATTACAAGGAATTCAGAGTCTGTTTTAGGCACCTTCATGTTCTCAAGATAGCTGGGTAATTTTATATGCTTTAATAATATTTTGTGTCCTTTTTGAAAACAATTCATTTAATGCAGAATGTTTTTACTTTACAAGATAGTCACAGTGAGAAAAGATGCAGCAATGAACATTTTTTGGAGACTGAATGAAGGTTGAAGTCCTCAGGTTTACATCCCAGGGTCTGTCAGGGGCACCTCCTGACTACAGGGTCCTTTCTGGCCTCAGAAAGACCCTCGCTATGTGGAAGGCTGAGGGATGAGCAGGAAGACGCTGGAAAGGCCTGGAAGGGAGACGCACCCACCCGCCGGCCACCTCCAGCCCCACAACTGCTGGAGACAGAAGACTGTAACGCCCCTGGGCACCAGGGGCCATGCGTTCTCCCAGCCTCTGTGTGATCCCACAGCCTGATTGGCACTCAGTCAGTGTGTCCTGAAAGAATAATGATGTGCATTTTCTTAGAAATATGTGTCAATTAATCCCACAGACTTTGCGTGAACATTGTTATACTGTGAGCCCACCTGGTGCTCTTGGCTGTTTATCGTAAAGTGATTATTTAAATCTTACATGCATTTTCTAATCAGTCCTTTGTATTTACGCAAGATTTAATATAACACTGAATACTGAATAAAAACAACTAAAGTTATAAATAAAGTGTTAAGAGAAATGCAGAAAAAGGCCAATAGGAAATCTATGGAAAGGTATACATAATTTAAGTTGATAATAAAAGAAGTGAAAAAGAAAGCAATAACAGAATCTCTGCTCTTGTTAACAGGTAGGCATGGGTCACCTGCATGTTATGGCAGATGGACTTCGCCTGGAGGGGGAATCTGAGTTTTTATTCCCATTGTATGTCAAAGAAATACGCTCCAGAGCGGTAAGAAATGAGGACACGTTTAAATAATTTGTTTTATGAAAAATAAATAATGGTTTGCTTTTCTAATGAAAAGGATGTCTGCACTGACGTTGCATGGCTCCCTGGCCACGCGCCTTGTGTGCACCCTGGCACACAGTGAGTGACCACCAGGGTCACACCCAAAACCTTGCCCAGAAACCCCAGCCCCACCCCCAGCAGATTGTTTACATCTCATTGACCAGAGTTGTGTCACTTGGGTCTCCCGCCCCAGAAGACAGGCTGAGAAAGCAATTAGCATTTCCAGCCCCTGAGGTGGAAGCCAGAAAAAAAAAGTGGGGAGAGGGGAGCTGGAAAGCATCCATGAGACAGGCAGAGTAGTTCCCCGGACAGCTGACTGTGTCCATGCCCGGGGGTGGGCCTCGCAGCCCTGACTGCGGCCTGTCCTCCCTTTCAGGGAGAATGATAAAAAGAAAAAAAAACAAGAGCCTGGACGTTGGCACCTGAAGACTGGGCTCCATCATGGAACTGTCACTTGCTGGCTGTGACTTTGGGAGAACTGTCATTTAATCTCTTTGAACTCAATTTCCTCATCTGTAGATAAGGAATAAAGCTACCTTCTCTAAAGTGTGGAGGTAAACGATAGGATGGATGGTCAAAATCTTCGGTGAATTGTTAGCTTTTATTATCATGCTAGTTATTTCATAACAAAGCAAAAACAAGTAGTAAGCTCACACTATTGGATAAAAGGTGAGACGCTGGTAAACCCATATGCTTCCACAAAGCAAGTCGGAGAATTTCTAACCAGCCAGACGTCCAAAGTGCTCTAACTTCTTTCCTTCTGGAAAAAAGAAAAACACATCATTCCCCCACAACTTTAGAAGATATTTGGTTCCCTCTGAGTGACATAAACCCACCTGAATCCAACAGCCAAATTACTGCATTCCTTTTGAAGAAAACTGTTTATATAAGAGCCAGCAATCTTCTGTGAAACAATGCCCCCATTCAGACTATGACCCCACTTACATGCTCATAAAGCCACTTTATCTTCCAACAAAGAGCTCTAAAAGCGTAGGCATCCAACAGATTTTAAAAGCTCTTGAAATTGTGAGAAGGCTTTTGTGTTTTGAAAATAAGTAATACAGTCTTTATTATAGAAGAGCTAAACACTCTCTGATTTATCTTTAAAAATATATCTATCCTGGACATAAATTGTGAGAAATGAAATTTTAATTTTTTTGAAAAGACCAAGCACCACTGATTAAAATTTGATTGTTTCAGATCTTTACATTGAGAATGGACCTGGTGTATTATAAAATGTACATGGGCTCTGTAAACCCACGAAGTTATTATATTTTGTGGGGAAATAATTTGATGCATTTACCCCATTCACATAATATAGTCCAAGTTTAAAAAAATTTAGCCACAGTTTATAGGTTCACAGGATCTGTGATATCGGAAAAATTATTTTCTATAAATCCTCAATTTATATACAAATGTAAAGGTATAGTCACTTTAGATCGTATACATTTGGCTCACTGTGTGAATCCATTTTTAGGACTCATCTCTGCTTCTGCAGTCTACACAGAATGTGACCATGAACGCACGCAACGTGGAAGGAGAAGTCACAGGCAGGTTAAAAGTGGGTGAGTTCAGCTTCATCAGAGTGCTTTGAGTGTGTGTGTGGTCCACGAACAGTTGTGCCAAATGGATATATTTGGTTTTTTCTTCTAAAGGATTCAAGAGTTATTTATGAGCAACCAGAGTGTGAGTTTTCTAAACATCATGCTGTGTGGACCATAGAGAGTCATTCACCCTGTGGGAGGACAGTCTGAAGTATTTTAATTGAGTTATTTTGATTCCAAGAAATAGAGGACCATTTAAGGTAGTACAAGAAGCACAGTGATTATTGCAGGTTACAAAATTATCTTGCAGAGACAGAGAACAGAAAATAAAGTAGCTGCACTCAAGGAAAAGAAGACCCAGGGCTAAGAGTCAAAGTATTCCTCCTCTCTCATTCTCGCCCCATCCTTCTCTCCACCGCGTTTCCTTCCTTTCTGTGTTTGTTTGCCCATGATTTTCACTTAGGTATTATGATTACATCAGCCCTAACTCTACAGGACTCTCTGGTCCTTCCTCTGGTTGACTGTAGTTCTCAACACCAGCCAACTTAGTCTTCCATGTCTTCAATTCTGAACTCAACAAAGTACTCTAATTGGCCCAATCACTCTGTCCAACCAACTGCCCTTGGGTGAGCCATGTACACCCATCTGATCAATGAGTAAGATCAGAGAATATGGTCACATGGAAGCAAGGTCCCATGGAATCTTGCACAGAGAGCAAAAGGATTAGAAAGAATAAGTATCAGAAGAAATGACAAAAGAGCAAACAGATGATGAAAGGAATATATATTTGTACTACATATGTATACATGTATATGGCAACCCACTCCAGTGCTCTTGCCTGGAGAATCCCAGGGACCAAGGAGCCTGGTAGGCTGCCCTCTATGGGGCTGCACAGAGTCGGACACGACAAGTGACTTAGCAGTAGCAGCATACATACATATGACTCAGTTATACATATACATGTATCAGTTCAGTTCAGTTGCTCAGTCATGTCTAACTCTTTGTGACCCCCATGGACTGCAGCACACCAGGCCTCCCTGTCCATCACCAACTCCCAGAGTTTACTCAAACTCAAGTCTATTGAGTCGGTGATGCCATCCAACCATCTCATCCTCTATCATCCCCTTCTCCTCCAGCCTTCAATCTTTCCCAGCATCAAAGTCTTTTCCAATGAGTCAGTTCTTCTTCTCATCAGGTGGCCAAAGTATTGGAGTTTCAGCTTCAGCATCAATCCTTCCAATTGATTTCAGGACTGATTTCCTTTAGGATGGACTGGTTGGATCTTCTTGCAGTCCAAGGGACTCTCAAGAGTCTTCTCCAACACCACAGTTCAAAAGCATCAGTTCTTTGGCATTCAGCTTTCTTTATAGTCCAACTCTCACATCCATACATGACTACTGTAAAATCATAGCCTTGACTAGATGGACCTTGGTTGGCAAAGTATTGTGTCTGCTTTTTAATATGCTGTTTCAATGCCATTATTTTAATGGCTACATAATATTCCAAAGAATGTACATATGTAATAACTTGATTATTATATATATATATATTATAATATATATAATATTCAAATATTGTAGTTAGGTTACTCTATTCAGTCATTATCAAAGTTCTTAATTCAGGCCACTCATATACTTAGTAGGTGTTTTCAATAAATGCTTATTGAATCAATGAATAGAGGAGTGAATGAAAGATTGTGTAGTATGGGATGGGCTAAAAAACCAGCTGGGAGAGAGTTCTAGGAGATGGAATGGGGTAAGATGGCCTGTCTAGGGTGCTCCAAAGTACACAGGGGTTCAGGTATAGGTCTGAGCTACACCATGAGGAATCTGAGGTCATGGAGAGGATCACGGGTGGGAAACAGATTCAAAATTTAGCAGCCAAAACAGAGGAGAGAACTTCAACAAAGAAAGTCAGGAATAAAAATCAAGGGGTTAGCAGCATTATTCACTATAGTCAAAACATGGAAACAACATAAGTGTCCATCAATGGATGAATGGATAAAGAAGATGTGGCATATATGCACAATGGAATACTATTTATTCAGCCATGGAAAAAAACAAAATAATGCCATCGGCAGCAACATGAATGAACCTAGAGGTTGTCATACTAAAGTGAAGTAAGTCCCAAAGAGGAAGGCAAATACCATATGATATCACTTATATTTGGAATCTAAAAAAAATAATAAAATATGACACAAGTGAACCTATCTATGAAACAAAAACAGGCTCACAGACATAGAGAACAGATTGTGGCTGCCATCAGGAGGGCCTGGGAAGAGGGATGGACTGGGCGGTTGGGGTTGGCAGATGCAAACTATTACCTAGAGAAGGCATGAACAGCAAGGTTCTACTGTATAGCACAGGGAACTGTATTCAATATCCTGTAATAAATCATAGGGCTTCCCTGGTGGCTCAGTGGTAAAGAATCCACCTGCCAATGTAGGAGATGTGGGTTTGATACCTGAGTCGGGAAGATCCTCTGGAGAAGGAAATGGCAACCCACTCCAGTATTCTTGCCTGGAGAATCCCATGGACAGGGGAGCTTGGCGGGCTGCAGTCCATGAGGTTGCAACATGAAGTTGGACACGACTTAGCAACTAAACAACAAAAACAATAGTAAACCGTAATGGAAAAGAATATGAAAATGTATATGTGTGTATATATATATAACTGAATCACTTTACAGCAGAAGTTACAATATCATAAATCAACTCTACTTCAATAAAATAAATTTTTAAAAACAAGAGGTTCATCCACAGTGCTGCTGTAAACAGGACTGGAGCCCTTTCCTCATTATTTAGGTCCGTGAACTCGCGCGTGTAGATGTAAAAGACTAGCCTAAAGATTAGAGTCAGGCTACACAGATAAGGGTCATTGACTCCAGGCTTACAAAGCTGAACTAAATAACGCAAGATTACTCTAAAAAATTAGTAGAGTGAACTTAACTGCAGTTTTAGACTTCCAGTCCAGTATTTGTCCGATACCATATTTGCAGTGGTAGAATAAAACCTTCCTGAAGGACTTTGTGCTGTTTGTTTTTAAATGACGCTGTCTTAAGTTAAAGCTAGCATAGTGGGGAGGGGCAGTGTTAATGGGGTATATTGTGAGTTAGGAAGAATCTGATTGTGTTTTTACAAGAAAAACCCTTGGGCCAGTTTCACAAACTGAATTCATCAGACCATAAAATCTGCCTTTATTTACTTCCTTTATCTTTTATTTATTTCCCTCTTTGTTTGAACCAAAGCCTTTCATTAAAAATTTTATTTTACCAAATAGCTCTTTGTTTACATGAAGAAAGTATTTAAGTTTTGTTTCTTAAAGGACGTGGCTGCAAATGAGGGTGACGTGTTCACCTCTACTGCACACCCAGCAAGGTTATAAAATCTACTAGACTATTAATAAAAGGAGATTTAGTTATAAACTCAAGTTATTTTAAGAGGTGATTTATTCCTATGGTGGGCTTGTCACGTGGAGAACAGTTTCTTTTGGGGTGGAAAACGTATTTAAACATGTTTAAACACTAAACATGTTTCAGTGTCTGTATTTTTTATTAAATGAAGATGGAATTATATTCACCTCTGTGCCTTTGCTGGGGCAGCCCCTCTACCTGGAAGGTCTCATTCTCCCCTCATCAGGGAAACACTGAGGCTTCCAGGTCAGCCCAGACATTCTCCCCGCAGGGTGTCAGGAATTCCTTGTTGGGCTCTCGCTGGACGCTGTCCACGTTCGTCTCATGGCACTTATCACAGTGCCCTGGGCTTAACATTCTGTTGTCCTCAGTGGGCTGTGAATTCCATCTGCATCTCACTCATTCATATATATTCAATTCTTAGCACACAGCTTTGAACATAAAAAATATACAAGAAATTTGTATTGAATAGGAGAGACTCACTCTCCTGCATTTTCTTTGATTTGAGGGTTTACTTGGCTCTGTTACTCATGAAAACTATGCAGCTAAATTTTTTGTTGAATATTTCAACAATATATATGAAGTAATGGTTACAGGAAAAAATATGTCATTTAGTTGAGCCCTTTTACTTAATAAATTTCCCTCAAATTGTTATATGAACCTCCAGGGAGCTAAACAGTGAACCCTTACTGGATAAATCACTCCGGTTTTTCATCTTGATTTTAAGCTCAAATAACTTCAAATTCATCACTTAATGCAGATCAATGTTTATATGATAAATGCATCAGATATATCAGTGACCCAGAAGAGATAAATAGTGACACTGAATCGCAGGGTATCTGAGTTTGGGGGAAAGCTAAGAAGAGCAAAAATACAGGCAACTAACAAAAAATAAAGCAACCTTCATAACGAGAACAGAGATAAAACATGGGAAAGAAAATGACTTCCACTTTATAACATATGCGTACACACACATACACATATTTAACTGAAGCATGTGTGTGGAGGGTTTTGAGGTACAAATCAGAATATGTATTGTGACAATATCCAAAACTGATTAATGTATTAATTGAAAAACATCTATTTAACTTCTAGCATGTCCCCCTCAGCTTGAATGAATGCTGTGAGGGACGCAGGGACACATACACAGAGGCTTTAAGTATCCATTTGACAATAAACTTACTTTTCTAGATAAGACTATGGAGCCAACAAAAGAATTCAGGAACACTTGAACAAATGCTGAATGCTGTGTTCTAGAGAGATTAATCTAGCATTAATCCTTCACGCTGGGTTAAGGTGCAGGGTTGGAAGAACAAGAAGCACAGAGAAGTTAGGAGACATAAAGTGATGGATACCCAAGTGCACCAATGAGGGAGACTGAACAAGATCTCACCCACCAAAGGTACAGCATCACCAATGCCTGGCACTAGAAGCACCCATGAAACAAACATCTGCTGAGTCAGCCATGGGTTGCTAACAGTGTGTCTAAAGTTCATGAGAAAGAAGTCAGCTTGGAGGACAAAGTGATGCCCTGTCCCTAAAATAGAAGATGTGGAGGAGACAGAAATGTCTGGGATGAAGGGGAAGGGCAGAAATTGGAGGGTGTATTTCCATGGTGATGTCTGTTTTCTCCAAGGAGTAAGAGGTGATGGGTAGGGCAGAGGCGAGAATCCAAGTGCCTCATTGCCTGGGTTAACTTTGGTCACTGAGATGGTCTTTCACAGATCTCACATGTCAGAAAACAAAATCCTCAGTTGTTGATATGCAAAAGAATAGCAATTTAAGTAATCTGCATAGAAGTATTAAATTATTTTTGGCAAGTTTTAAAAACTGGAGAAAATTAATTTTTAAATAATTCATTCATATGTATATTTGATATATACTAACACATGTTTTTGAACTGTGGTGTTGGAGAAGACTCTGAGAGTCCCTTGGACTGCAAGGAGATCCAACCAGTCTATTCTGAAGGAGATCAGCCCTGGGATTTCTTTGGAAGGAATGATGCTAATGCTGAAACTCCAGTACTGTGGCCACCTCATACGAAGAGTTGACTCACTGGAAAAGACTTTGATGCTGGGAGGGATTGGGGGCAGGAGGAGAAGGGGATGACAGAGGATGAGATGGCTGGATGGCATCACTGACTCGATAGATGTGAGTCTGAGTGAACTCCAGGAGTTGGTGACGGACAGGGAGGCCTGGCGTGCTGTGATTCATGGGGTCGCAAAGAGTCGGACACGACTGAGCGACTGAACTGAACTGAACTGAGCTGAACTGAACACACATGTGCCCTAAATTAATTTTAATAAGAGTTAAGGTTAGGACTTAAAATTTAATCATAGAAAAAAAAACTATTGGTGACAAATCCTAAATGTTTAGTGATTTGGTACTACTGGGTGATAACACATGTAAAAGTAGAGTTTGTAACGCTGCACAGAGTAAACACTTTATAATAAGCTGTTTTAATTAATTCTTTAGGTCCCCAAATGGTAGAGGTCCAGAGTCAGCAGTTTCAGATCCACTCCAAGGATGGCAAGCCACTGTTCACTGTGGATGAAGAGAAAGTCATGGTTGGTACAGATAAACTTCGAGTAACTGGTAGGTATAGCCCTTTATTTTTGATTAAGGAATAATTGACAAACAACATTAGCTTCAGGTATACAATATGGTGATTCAATATTCATATATATCGTGAAATGATCCACACTAAGCCTAGTTAATGTCCATCACCACACATACTTACAAATTTATTTTCTTGTTATGAGAACTTTTAAGATGCACTCTCTTAGCAATTTTCAAATATACCATACAGTATTATTAACTAGGGGGCTTCCCAGGTGGCTCAGTGGTAAAGAACAAGCCTGCCAATGCAAGAGACTTGGGTTCTATCCCTGAGTCAGGAAAATCCCCTGGAGAAGGAAATGGCAACCCACTCTAGTATTCTTGCTGGGATATCCCATGGACAGGGGAGCCTGGCTGACTATAGTCCATGGTCTCGCAAAAGAATCGGACAGGACTTAGCGACTAAACAACAGTTGCTCTCTGGTTTTAAGATAAGCGTGAGTAGGAAAGATACGTACACCCCAGTGTTCACTGCAGCACTGTTTATAATAGCCACAATATGGAAGCAACCTAAGTGTCCATCAACAGAGGAATGGATAAAGATGAGGTATGTATATACAATGGAATATAACTCAGCGATTAAAAAGAATGAAATAATGCCATTTGCAGCAACATGGATGGACCTAACGAGTATTATATTGAATAAAGTAAGTCAGGCAGAGATGAAGAAACATCATATGACATCCCTTATATGTGTAATCTAAACAGAAATGCTACAAATGAACTTACTTACAAAACAGAAAGAGACTCACAGACTTAGGGAAAGAGTTTATGGTTGCTGGGGGGAGGAGAAGGATGGGGGAAAAGTATAGTTAGGGAGCTTGAGATGAACATGTACACACTGCTATATTTAAAATGGATAACCAACAAGGACCTATGGTATAGCCCAGGGAACTCTGTTCAATGTTATGTGGATGGGAGGGGAGTCTGGGGGAGAATAGACACGTGTATATGTAAGGCTGAGTCCCTTTTCTGTCCACATGAAACTACCACAACATTGTTCATCGGCTGTACTCCAATACAAAATAAAAAGTTAAAACAAACCTGTGTATTTACAACTGCTTTAAAAATCATATTTTGTTTATAGGAACCTAGTGAAATCATGGTGTTCTTGGAAAAGTAGGAAAGCAGTTATGCCTATTTTATCCCACAACTCAAACGTATATACAAAGTCAACAATCAGAACCTACATGTCCCGTAATATGCAGTAGAAAGGCTTGATTTGTTGGCCGTTGTTTACTTTTGTAAGAATGCTGCACCTTTGGTTTGTGTTTAGGGCCTGAAGGGGCTCTTTTTGAACATTCGGTGGAGACGCCCCTCATAAGACCAGACCCACTCCAGGACCTCGGTAAGAGTTTTGTTCAGATGTAAACAAACTGGTTTAGTGCTGGAGTAATGCTTCAGCAGATGCTACCAGGTGGTTCCTTATTCTGATGACCTTCCACCCATGACAGGTCATTTCTGACAGAATCCAGAAGGTGAACGTCCTTGTGCGCGTCCCGTCCTCCCATCTCTGAGACGCAAGCCTGGTGACTAGCCCTCCCCTGCCCCAGGGCAGCCTGCACTGTTCTGGTAGACTAGTTCCTCCTCCAGGAAGCCTCAGGGACTTGGCTAAATGCCACTATTTTATTTATTTTTTCTTAGCATTTTTTTTATTGTGGTAAAAATATACATATAAAATGTATCATTGTAACCATTTTTAAATGTATATTTCAGAACATATTTATACTTTACACACTTAAAAGTTTTTTCATTTTCTATTATGGTTTACCACAGGATATTGAATATAGTTCCCTGTGCTCTACAGTAAGACCTTATTGTTTCTCCATCCTGTATATAGCAGTCTGCATCCATTAACCCCAAACTCCCAATCCTTTTCTCCCTCCATCACCACTCTTCCCCTTGACAACCACAGGTCTGTTCCCTATGTTTGTGCGTCTGTTCCTGTTTTGTAGGTGAGTTCATTGTGTCGTACTTTAGATTCCACATACAAGTGGCACCATCGATGGCTCAGCAGGTAAAGAATCTGCTTGAAATGCAGGAGACACGGGAGATGCGGGTTTGATCCCTGGGTGGGGAAGATCCCTTGGAGGATGACATGGCAACCCACTCCAATATTCTAGACGATTGACTGAAAAATCCCATGGACAGAGGAGCCTGGCGGTCTACAGTCCAAAGGGTCGCAATACTCGGACATGACTGAGCCCGCAGCACACCTAAGTGATATCCTACGGCATTTGTCTTTGTCTGACTAGAATACGTACTAGAGAGTAGGATACTCTCTAGGTCCATCCATATAGTTGCATATAGCATTATTTCACTCTTTTGTGTAACTGAATAATATTCCATTGTGTGTGTGTGTGTAAATAACCACAGCATCATTATCCATTCCCCTGTCGATGGACATTGAGGTGGTTTCCACAGTTTCTGGTTACTGTGAATAGCGTTGCTATTAAAGTAGGGGTGTAAATGCAGCTATTTAAAAATGCTTCATTGACTCCATGGCAGCCATAGGAAAGTTCAGAATGCTCCCAGGGCACTTGGCCTGTGACCTAGTCTCCGTGGGGCTCCCTAGACTGGCACCCTGGGCACCTCCCTCCTCACTTGTCCTGAAACTGAGCAGCTGCCAGCCCCAAGCTCCACACTCCCACACACCTCGTCCCACCCGACTGGGGCGCCCCTCCTGATCTTGGACGCCCATGGACGTCGCCTTGTCCTCGCGCTTCAGCTCACCGACCCATCGTTTTTCCCTGAAAATCATCAGCTGAGGTAAAACAATGGCACCTTTTAGTGAAAGAGAATTGTGTCCTATATGGGCTTAAAATGTCCAAAAGGCATTCTCAGAAATTTCAGTTTACATTACATTTTTTAAATATGTGCACTGTAAGTAGAGACAAGAGCATTACAAAACTGAGAACATGATGAATCCATATATGCAAAGAAATTGGAAACCTTTGATATATCTTTTTTCAACTGTGGCAAAATACACATAAATTTTACCTTCTTGACCACTTTTAAACGTACAGTTCAAAAGCCTATGGTAGGATCATTGTTGTCAACCATCCCTACCTCCAGTCGCCAGAATTCTTTACATCTTGGAAAACTGAAACTCCACACCCCTTAAATACTAACTCCTGTCTCCTTCCTCAGACCTTGCACGCCAGCACCCTGCCCTCTGTGTCTATGAATCTGAGGACTCTCGAACGTTGTTTAAGTGGAATTGTACAGTATCTGTCCTTTTGACTGGCATAATATCCTCAACCTTTGGTATATCTCTATGTAATATCAGAATATATAAAATCACCTCGTTCCATATGTGTTTTTTCTTTATACAGAGTCTCTGTGTGCCTGTGTGTATTTCACTATCACTGGCTACTGAATGTCCTTTACTTTGTAACTGTTTATTCTAATAGTGTATTTGTATTTTATAACAAAAAAAAAAACAATAGCTTTAAAAACAAGTGTCTACAAGTCTACAGTGTCACTTAAAGTCACATTTAGAATTTGAACTTGAAAAATATTCAGGTCAACTAGCATATTCTAATATATTATGTATAAATAGGGAAATAATGTATAGTAGGAACCCCAGCTTTACAAACAAGCCTGGTGACCTTGGCCAAACTAACCCTTTGAGGCTATATTTTCTCATAAAACATTGGTAGTATTATACATCTCAGAGTATTCTGGGGAAGATTTAATAAGCTATGAAGTTAAAAATGTTTTGTAAACTGAAAGTGGAATACAAATAATCATTTTTATTATCATTATTATACCAACTAGATATTCATACCAAATGGAATTAGAGTTAGGAAATTTGGCATTTCTCTTAATGTTAATGTCTAATTAAACATTGCTGCTGCTGTTGCTGCTAAGTTACTTCAGTCGTGTCTGACTCTGTGCGACACCATAGATGGCAGCCCACCAGGCTCCCTCATCCCTGGGATTCTCCAGGCAAGAATACTTGAGTGGGTTGCCATTTCCTTCTCCAATGCATGAAAGTGAAAAGTGAAAGTGAAGTCGCTCAGTTGTGTCTGACTCTTAGCAACCCCATGGACTGTAGCCCACCAGGCTCCTCTGCATTTCTCTTAATGTTAATGTCTAATTAAACATTGCTGCTGCTGTTGCTGCTAAGTTACTTCAGTCGTGTCTGACTCTGTGCGACACCATAGATGGCAGCCCACCAGGCTCCCTCATCCCTGGGATTCTCCAGGCAAGAATACTTGAGTGGGTTGCCATTTCCTTCTCCAATGCATGAAAGTGAAAAGTGAAAGTGAAGTCGCTCAGTTGTGTCTGACTCTTAGCAACCCCATGGACTGTAGCCCACCAGGCTCCTCCATCCGTGGGATTTTCCAGGCAAGAGTACTGGAGTGGAGTGCCATTGCCTTCTCCAAATTAAACATTAATCTAAAGCAAATGAGAGTTCAATTCATCTTACCCACTTAGAGAACATTTGCAGCATAAAATTAGATTGTGACTATAATTAAATTGTAACAGTTTCATTTATTTTGATAAAGGACCATGAGATCAATATTATAGAATTATTATAGTTAGGGAAGAAGAACATTTTATTTTTGTAGGAAAGAAACATGATTCAATATCTTTAAAAAATAATGCCATAAGAAAAATTTTGTTATTAAAAATAATACAAATTGTAGACCTGCCAAACCACTCTTTGCAATGAACATCACTGTTAAAAGTATAGGCCTCATAATTAAAGAATTCGTCTTACATTTTTCCCATTAGGAAATAAATTTTCTGGCTTCTACAGCAGGCCTTTCCTGAAAAAGAAATGGCAGAAGAGTATTCTCTGGCTTTCTAAAACATGACACTAAGGGAATATTCCATAACCCAAGTGTTACAACCAGAGTGACTGAGAACATAATGAAATTATAAGGAATTGCTTGAGGAATGGGGTTTGGATGGAAGACATGAAGTAACAGGTTTTGAATGCCTGCCACTGCCAGGAAATGTGTCTGTACTGTCACATAATTTATCTCGTTTCCTCGTCAGCTCCCCTGAAAAGCATCAACTCAATCCCCATTTTACAAAAGAGAACACTGAGCTCAAAGTAGGAGCACATTCCAAGACACAAAGGAAAAAAGGCAGCCAACTCATGACTCAACTTCAGTTCAGTTCAGTTCAGTCGCC
>SJXQ01007495.1:0-38975 GCA_006408695.1 Aepyceros melampus
CATCTTTGGCTGCAAAGAATATAATCAATCTGATTTCGGTGTTGACCATCTGGTGATGTCCATGTATAGAGTCTTCTCTGGTGTTGTTGAAAGAGGGATAAAGAATACGGAACTAATAAGCCACCACGAACTGGAAGAGTTTGGGAAAAGTCTAAAGGAGACACTGCGTGTCAGTCCTCTTCCCAGAATCCCTCTCGCTAGTATCCATCTTGGCTGAGCAATGAGCGTGCCACCAGGAAAGACTCTGAATTAGACTGATTGGTCAAAGACCACCTGGAAACTAATCCCATCACCATAAAACCCGACATTGCAAGCCATGCGGCAGAGCTGTTCTCCTGGGTTCCCTTACCCTACTGCTTTCCACCTGGGTGCCCTTTCCCAATAAAATCTCTTGCTTTGTCAGCATATCTCTCCTAGGACAATTCATTTCTGAGTGTTAGACAAGAGCCCAGTTTCAGGCCCTGGAATGGGTCCGCCTTCCTGCAACACTTAGATATGGCCTTGTGACATTCATAGTGAGATGCATAAAGAAACAAGGATCTTACATTCAGCCAGGCAAACATACAGGACTATACCTACCCTGGCAAAAAGTTTCACATGGTTACTCAATTTCTCTTCCTTGGTGCCACATGGCAAAAACCTTTCAAATGGTTCAAGCATGATACTGAGGTAGGAGATAGACTGGTTGCAGGTTGGAAATTCGTGATCAGCCAGCCTCATTTTTGCATTTCCTGAGGCAAGTGATAGTGAACTCCAGTTGAGGAATTTACAACCAGCCTCCTGTTTGCTCTCAGAAGTGGAAGTAAAAACAGAAGCAGGGTAAATAGCTGGTCTTTGTCTCTTGTAAACTTCTCAAAGGGATAATCATGGAAGGACAAAGAAAGGCAAAAACCCTGTCTGAGTAAAGGATAAGAGAGAGACTACAAACACTGGGGTCAAAAGTCGGGGGATAACTCCAGGCCATAGTGAGTCTTGCTCTTCCCAGAAGCCTTCACTTTGAGATCCATCTTGGCTGAGCTGTGGTGTGCACGCCAGAGAAAGGTCCCTGGGTAGGTCAGGTTTGGTAAAAGAAGCCAGGCATTAGGCCTGAAGGAAGACAAAGACCTGGAAGAACTGACCTATGCAAATGAAACTTAACTTTCTCTTTACAGGGCTCCTCCTCACTAGCAGGGTTGCCCACACCCTTTCTCCCCCAGTGGTGTGCATCTCCGCCCAGCCTCTCTCTCAATGAAACAAACTTTCTCTATGTGCTGTTCCACTTGTTGTGTTGTGTCTCTCATAATAAAACTTGGTACCTGTGTTCACAGATTCTGCCTCTGTTATAAGTGCATTTTTATCCCCTGGGGGCAAAGATCCAAGGAAAATTAGCTTTTAACCTCTAGCCCTTGCTGGTTTGCTGACTAGGATTCCTGGTTTTCATCCAGGCTACCCAGGTTCAATTCCTGGGCAGGTAATAAAGATCTTGTGTCATGCCACTGCTCACTGCTGCCTCGCTGAGATCAACATCACCTATTTAGACACCTTCTCTTTCTTTCCAGTGCATTTAGACTAAATTGAAAATTCACTGCATGCTTTCAAAGTAATAAATTCAAAGTCAAAATCCCAGGGCATTTTTACAGTGAATTTTCAACTCTTAAGGAGCCTATAAGTAATCACTTATCTAAATTATCCCAAATCAGAGCATTTTATGAAGCAAACACAGCCTTATGAAATTGGGCAAGACGGTCCAGAAAATAAAATTCTAATCCAGTTCCACTGAAGAACATAGAGGTTCAAATGTACCAAAACAAACAAAAAAAGTGGCCAAAAAAAAAAAAAAATCCACGATATTTTCAGGAATAGTGCCTATTATTTACTTGAGTAATAGATTAATATTAAGAATACACACTACTATATAAAATAGATAAAAAATAAGGACCTACTATATAGCACAGGGACCCCTACTCACTACTCTGTAATGACCTCCCTTAATTCTTCAGCTGGATCTACACCCACATTTTCTAAGTACTTTGAAAGAGCAAAGTACTTTTTATTTAGGGATCTTGAAGCAGTATGGAGAGACAGTTTGAGAGACCCTGGTTTCGGACCCAGATAACCTCGCTTTTGATGTATCTTGCTGTTTCATGTGCTTGCTATATAACCTTGGCAATATGTTTATTATTTGAGCCCATACTGATGTTCTTATTAAAGAAAGGGTACCATAGACTGTGAAACTATTGTGAGACCTAGCAGAAGCTATGTGTAAATAACTGCTTAATTAATTTCATAATAATATGAAGTTCATTTCAGTTCAGTTGCTCAGATGTGTCCGAATCTTTGCAACCCCATGAACCGGAGAAGGCAATGGCAACCCACTCTAGCACTCTTGCCTGGAGAATCCCATGGACGGAGGAGCCTGGTGGGCTGCAGTCCATGGGGGTTGCGAAGAGTTGGACACGACTGAGCGACTTTACTTTGACTTTTCACTTTCATGCATTGGAGAAGGCAATGGCAACCCACTCCAGCACTCTGCCTGGACAGTCCCAGGGATGGTGGAGCCTGGTGGGCAGCTATCTATAGGGTCGCACAGAGTCGGACACGACTGAATCAACCTAGCAGCAGCAGCGGCAGAACCACAGCATGCCAGGCCTCCCTGTCCATCACCAACTCCCAGAGTTCACCTAAAACCATGTCCATTGAGTCAGTGATGCCATCCAACCATCTCATCCTCTGTTGTCCCCTTCTCCTCCTGCCCTCAATCTTTCCCAGCATCAGGGTCTTTTCAAATGAGTCAGCTCTTTGCATGAGGTAGCCAAAATATTGGAGTTTCAGCTTCAACATCAGTCCTTCCAATGAACATCCAGGACTGATCTCCTTTAGGATGGACTGGTTGTATCTCCTTGCAGTCCAAGGGACTCTCAAGAGTCTTCTCCAACACCATAGTTCAAAAGCATTAATTCTTCAGCACTCAGCTTTCTTTATAGTCCAACTCACATCCATACATGACCACAGGAAAAACCATAGCCTTGATTAGATGGACCTTTGTTGGCAAAGTAATATCTCTGCTTTTGAATATGCTATCTGGGTGGTCATAACTTTCCTTCCAAGGAGTAAACGTCTTTTAATTTCATGGCTGCAATCACTATCTGCAGTGATTTTGGAGCCCAGAAATATAAAGTCAGCCACTGTTTCTACTGTTTCCCTATCTATTTGCCATGAAGTTATGGGACTGGATGCCATGATCTTAGCTTTCTGAATGTTGAGCGTTAAGCCAACTTTTTCACTCTCTTCTTCCACTTTCATCAAGAGACTCTTTAGGTCTTCTTCACTTTCTGCTATGCATAAGGGTGGTGTCATCTGCATATCTGAGGTTATTGATATTTCTCCCAGCAATCTTGATTCCAGCTTGTGATTCATCCAACCCAGCATTTCTCATGAGGTGCTCTGCATACAAGTTAAGTAAGCAGGGTGACAACATACAGCCTTGACGTACTCCTTTTCCTATGTGGAACCAGTCTGTTGTTCTATTTCCAGTTCTAACTATTGCTTCCTGACCTGCATACAGGTTTCTCAAAAGGCAGGTCAGGTGGTCTGGTATTCCTATCTCTTTTAGGATTTTCCACAGTTTATTGTGATCCACACAGTCAAAGGCTTTGGTATAGTCAATAAAGCAGAAATAGATGTTTTTCTGGAACTCTCTTGCTTTTTCCATGATCCAGCAGATGTTGGCAATTTGCTCTCTGGTTCCTCTGCCTTTTCTAAAACCAGCTTGAATATCTGGAAGTTCATGGTTCACATAGTCTTGTATTATTAAGGGTCAGTCAGACCTAAATTCAAACCTCACCTCTACCACTTAATCTGGGTAAGACTTTAGCCCAGTTCTTTAACTTTTAGATACTTAACTGTCTTCTTTCTGAAAAGTGATGTTTATCTTGCATATTGGTTGTAAGAATCCATGGAAAACTTGATGCAATATCTAACCCACTTTCTGGTATCTGAAAGATGCTTAGATATGACTCTTCTTTTCATTTCTCTACATTGTTGTCTTGTGTCTCTCCCACTCATTAAACTGTAAAGAGGCTGTAAAGACTCTTTGAGGGCCAGAAGCAGCTTGCTTCTGGGCATCTTCAATACATTTATTTAGTGAGTAAGTCAAATATAGGGTTTCCCTGGTGGCTCAGATGGTAAATCATCGGCTCGCAATGCAGGAGACCTGGGTTTGATCCCAGGGGATCAGGAAGACCCCCCTGGAGAATGAAATGGCAACCCACTCCAGTACCCTTGCCTGAAAAATTCCATGGACTGAGGAGCCTGATAAGCTACAGTCCATGGGGGTCGCAAAGAGTCAGACACATCTGAGCAAATTCACTTCAAGTCAAATATAATGATATGCTGACTAATTAGCTCAGCAATACTAAGAAGTTAGAGGCATAAACCCATGGGTGGCTCCTTCTATTATTTAGAATATAATTAAAATTCCCTTCTTGCTTAAATCCCTGCCGACCTCTCACCTCCTGCTTGGCCTCTTCCTGCCTGTCTGCAGTATAGTCACACCTGTCTCCTTGTATCCAGAAGTGGCCAAACTCTCAGACTCAGGCCATTTTTGTTCTATCTTTGGCCTGAGATGTTATTCTCAGGAATTTCCATATGGCTGATTCCTTCTTGTCCTTCAAAAGATCCTCAAAGATGTTCTTCTTTGGGGAGATTTTCCAAGGCTAGGCTCACTAAGTTAGGCATTTTCTCCAATTTTCTGTTCCATGCTAATTCCTTTCTTTCATCTTACTGATTAACATTTACATATTAGCAGCACATATTATAGGGTTTTCTGACCAGCATTTTCTTGGTTTGGGAGAATTGTGACTGGCTTTTTGAGGGCTTGTGGGCTTTAGGCAAAGCTGACTTCATCCCAGCATTTCAGGGCAGGACTGCATGACTTAGATAGACTGAGAGAATCACTGAACCCTAACTCTATCCTCTAGCAGACTCGAATCAGGATAGTGTAAACAAATGAAACTCACTTCTGGGCCATAGATAATGCAATCAGGCAAGTAGTTTTTCTTTCTTGCAGACATAAATCATGAAAGATATAGAGGCTGGAACTAAAGTAGCCAGCTTACAGTGAAGAAGGAGAAGGGGAGTGTCTTCTATATCCTGTCTTCTACATAATCATCATGGAAGTACTTGGATCAGTCTATACCTGAACTAGACCTCTGACAGGATCTTTAGTTACATAGCCAATATGTTTATTTTGCTTATCTGGTTTGAGTTGGGTTTCCTGTGATGTTATAAAAATCGTCAAGATAGATACATTTGTTTGGTGTCTGTATTCGATACTAAACTAAAGCTTCAGGAGTGAAGGGATAAGGTCTTATCCTTCATTACACCATTAGTGCCTAGAGCAGTGTGCATGCATGGTCACATGGTAAGTTGTTTCAGTCATGCCCAACTCTTTGCAACCCTATGAACTGTAGCCCACCAGACTCCTCTGCCCATAAGATTGTCCAGGCATGAATACTGGAGACCTAGAATAATACTAGTCATCAAATAGATTCTTAATACATATTTGATGAATGCATAAATATGGCATTGTGTCAAGCTCCAAGGGGGTCCCAATCTTTCCCAGGTGTGAGTTCAGTTGCTCAGACTGTCAGAGTATTTAAAGACCTGGAAGTGCTTGGATTGTGTTTGACAACACTGACAAATGTAGAGTATTCAGGATGCTAGCATTAACTCACAGAGTTTTACAAAGATTCTTTGACCAGGGAAAACTTAAATGAAGTCTGTGTGTCAAGGCAGTTCCTGAGCTTGTGGATTGGGATAGGTAGGTATGTCCAGTTTCAGCAGAAGTCCTGACTTTTCCTGTTGCTAAAATCACCCTGGGACTGATGACATGGAGTCATGGAATCAGTATTTTTGAATTAAAATACACCCTAGGGCTTCTTTAAGCTCTTATGTTACAGATGCAGAAATGTATCCACAAAGAGTTTACTAATTGGTCATCTAGTCCACTACACTTCACATCACACTCCTCTATTTAGCCCTTTTTTTTCCTTCTACCTTTCCTTTCTTCTTCCTCTGTCTCTCTCTCTCTTTTTATTTCAAATACCTTCATAGATGACACTTCTTTCTTGCCAGCCATATGACATTTATTTCTGCCAGTCCCCATATTGGGGACACCTGTGCTGGCAATCATAACATGATCTTTGCTCTTAAGCATCTTTAATCTGTTAGAAGATGAAAACAAGGCAAAAGACAACTCTAACATGAGATAATTATCAAAGGTTATTGAAACTCATTTATAAGGCATCATTTTCAGTCTGCTGGATGTGGCAATTGAGTCATGGTGACTGGTGGTCAGAGAGAAGACTTAGAGGACTTAGAGCGCAAACCGAGTTCCAAGCTTTGTCTCCATTAGAGGTTACCAAAACAACAAAATCAGAATAAGGTAACTTCAAAAGGTCAACAAGGCAGTATGGTGTATCAGATGGATAATGGTGCAAGATGAGGACATAGAAGCACAAACAGGCTTGGAAATCAATGGCTTTGTGGGTCTTCCAGGAAGCCCTGGCTTTATCACAGGGATGGGAAGACTTTTGAGAGACTAGGAGCAAGAAATAAGCGTGATCAGATGGGCATTACAGAGTGACCACCCAGACTGATGGACGGGCAGAAATGATGACAAGGAGATGAGTAAGGAGGCTGTGTCATTAATTCAAGATTGGGAGTGAGGGGTGGGACAGGCCGCAAAGATGGGACAATACGGACGCTAAGACAAAAACCTCTGTGCTGTGGTGTATCATCACCCTCCCTTTCCCTCCTTTCCTCACCTTTAATGATTTCTGGATGTTCTGAAGTGGAACCTGGCAGATGGCATTTTAAGAAAAAAATGACTTCACAGCCCCAGGTTCTAATTTGATTTATATTTTTTCCCTACCAGAAGGAGATGAGAATGCAGTACCTTCTTAGGTAATTAATGATTCAACATGGGGCCTTTGCAAAATGAAACTGAAGCGGCTGGAAGCCTCATTTGCAGCCATAAGAATTCAAAGGACACAAGAAGGCTGATTTGTGATTGTTGCTTTTTCTCAATAAAAATTAAACAGATTACAAAGAGCTGACAGTGAGACAATGTCTTGCAGAAGTAATGCTTCTGACATTTCACTGAGTGTTTACTGAAATATTCAAATTTATCATTCTTGACATTCTTTGGAAAAATGGGGATAAAATATTATTTTGGTCCTGCAATATTTGCTCATATGCATGGTTATATGCATGCATAATTGATGGAATATTAAAAGATTTCTGAACTCTGCATCATATTCATTTTTTAAATTAAAGGTTCTGATGAAAGATCATGAAATTAAACCTAAAGAGCTTTTATGTTGGGTATCAAATGCATTTAAGGAATAATAAACTCTATTTTCTGTATAAGAAAAAAGGGGCCAATCATTAAAATTTTGTTTATTTTGGTTAAGTAAACCTTTAGAGAAAAGTTATTGACAAAACAAATCCAGATAACATTTATATGGGCCTTAAAACATTAGAGATATGATCTTATTTAAATATTTTAAGAATCATATTGATATTATTATGTCCCATTTCATTGTAGGAAGCAAAATTCTGCTCACTGTCTGTTCTCAGGCAGGTTCCTAACCTCTCTGACCTTCAATTTCTTTATCTGTAGACACAGCTGATTTTCCCTGTGTTATGGGATAGTGTGAGGATGACGGAATCCAAATAAGACACAGCACAGCCAGAAATTCATAGTGCTGTTGAGATTATCTGTCACAACCACTCTGTGCAGACCAAGTCTGCTTTCAACTTGGATTTTTTAATTTCTATTTTCATAATCTTAACATCCTAAAGTTCATTATTATGTTGTTGACAGGTTCTTCTTTCACAATATGCTCTATCCTGTCTTTTCTCTTCCTTTCCATTCCTTCCACAATTTGTACAAATTTAATAAAGTTTTCCTAAAGCTGCTTCCCTAGTCTTTACTCTATCATCCTTTTCATTTATTTCATGGTCCACAATGCCACTATGGGGAGATTCCAAAGGTTTATATTACTTTTCTGATGAATTCTCATTGTCTACATAAGAACTTAGCTCATCCCTGACACTCAAGGACTACTGTCTCCACTTACCTTCTCATTTCTCCCTAAATGTCTCTAATGAATGCTAAAGTAAGAACACCTGCATTGATGCAATGTTTTATAGTTTACAGAGTGTCTGTGATAGCCTTATGACATTTGGTATGAAACCATTAACTTTTTCTACCATAGCTATTAGAGGCATGTTTCAGTGCTTTACACTGGAAGTGTTATAACTCTGCCAAATAAAGAAATACATTTTATATCAGACTCTTGAAAAAAGTGACTGGTTACAGATGGGGCACACCCATTTTAAAAAATTGCTAAAATTAAAGAAAAAAAAAGATAATACCAAGTTTTGTTATAGGTGAGGAGCCATCTGATCATTTATACATTACTGATGAGAAAACAAAGTGCTATAGCTATCTGGGAAATCAGTTTTTCAGAGCTTCATAAAGTTAAGAATATGCTTCTTATATGGTCAAGCAATTCCAGTTAATACTATTAACCACAGAGGAATGAAAAGATTTTCATGTAAATCTTGTCACAAAAGTTCAACTTCATTTATAAAAAAATACAAATAACAGCTTCATTTGTCATAGCCGAAATCTGCAAATGACCTAAATATCCTTCAGAGGGCATTTGGTTAAATAAACTCTCATAAATCTATACAACAGAATACGACTAAGTGTGAAAAAGGAGCAAATCAGCTTTAGATGGCTCTTCTGCCTATCTCAGAATGCTGCATACGTTATGATTATGTTAATTTACTATTCTCAAGGTGACAAAATTAGAACTCAGCAACAGATGAGTGGTTGCAGGGCTTAGAGCAAGGGCATAACTGTTAAGTGGGAACATTGGGGATTTCCTATGTGGTGATGGAATTGTCCTGAATCTGGATTGTTGTGGTGGTTATACAGATCTGTTCAAGTTCTGAAATGTCAGAAGAACACACACACACACATGAGTGCATGCCAACACTAGCAAATTCTGAATATGGTCTGTGGCTTCGTTCCTAGTATGGTGCCAATGTTACCATAGTTAAGGAAGACATTATCACTTAAGGAAGCCAAGTGATGAGGACCTACACTATTTTTGCAACTTCTATGTTAAATCATTGCAGAATTAAAGACTTTAACCAGGAAGAAATAGGAAATCTTAACAGAACCATCACAAGCACAGAAATTGAAACTGTAATCAGAAAACTTCAGCAAACCTAAGCTCAGGTCCAGACAGCTTCACAGCTGAATTCTACCAAAAATTTAGAGAAGAGCTAACACCTATCCTACTCAAACTCTTCCAGAAAATTGCAGAGGAAGGTAAACTTCCAAACTCATTCTATGAGGCCACCATAGAATACCAGAACCTGACAAAGATGTCACAAAAAAGAAAACTACAGGCCAAAATCACTGATGAACATAGATGTAAAAATCCTTAACAAAATATTAGCAATGAGAATCCAACAACATATTAAAAAAGATCATACATCATGGCCAAGTGGGCTTTATCCCAGGGATGCAAGGATTCTTCAATATCCACAAATCAATCAAGGTAATACACCACATTAACAAATTGAAAAATAAAGGCATATGATTATCTCAATAGATGCAGAGAATGCCTTTGTCAAAATTCAACATCCATTTATGATAAAAACCCTCCAGAAAGCAGGAATAGAAGGAATATACCTCAACATAATAAAAGCTATATATGACAAACCCACAGCAAAAATTATCCTCAATGGTGAAAAACTGAAAGCATTTTCCCTAAAGTCAGGAACAAGACAAAGGTGCCCACTCTCACCACTACTATTCAACATAGTTTTGGAAGTTTTGGCCACAGCAATCAGAGCAGAAAAAGAAATAAAAGGAATCCAGATTGGAAAAGAAGAAGTAAAACTCTCACTGTTTGCAGATGACATGGTCCTCTACATAGAAAACCCTAAAGACTCCACCAGAAAACTACTAGAGCTAATCAATGAATATAGTAAAGTTGCAGGATATAAAATCAATACACAGAAATCCCTTGCATTCCTATACACTAATAATGAGAAAAGAGAAAGAGAAATTAAGGAAACAATTCCACTCACCATTGAAATAAAAAGAGTAAAATACTTAGGAATATATCTACCTAAAGAAACAAAAGACCTATATAAGTAGAAGAGCTAACACCTATCCTACTCAAACTCTTCCAGAAAATTGCAGAGGAAGGTAAACTTCCAAACTCATTCTATGAGGCCACCATAGAATACCAGAACCTGACAAAGATGTCACAAAAAAGAAAACTACAGGCCAAAATCACTGATGAACATAGATGTAAAAATCCTTAACAAAATATTAGCAATGAGAATCCAACAACATATTAAAAAAGATCATACATCATGGCCAAGTGGGCTTTATCCCAGGGATGCAAGGATTCTTCAATATCCACAAATCAATCAAGGTAATACACCACATTAACAAATTGAAAAATAAAGGCATATGATTATCTCAATAGATGCAGAGAATGCCTTTGTCAAAATTCAACATCCATTTATGATAAAAACCCTCCAGAAAGCAGGAATAGAAGGAATATACCTCAACATAATAAAAGCTATATATGACAAACCCACAGCAAAAATTATCCTCAATGGTGAAAAACTGAAAGCATTTTCCCTAAAGTCAGGAACAAGACAAAGGTGCCCACTCTCACCACTACTATTCAACATAGTTTTGGAAGTTTTGGCCACAGCAATCAGAGCAGAAAAAGAAATAAAAGGAATCCAGATTGGAAAAGAAGAAGTAAAACTCTCACTGTTTGCAGATGACATGGTCCTCTACATAGAAAACCCTAAAGACTCCACCAGAAAACTACTAGAGCTAATCAATGAATATAGTAAAGTTGCAGGATATAAAATCAATACACAGAAATCCCTTGCATTCCTATACACTAATAATGAGAAAAGAGAAAGAGAAATTAAGGAAACAATTCCACTCACCATTGAAATAAAAAGAGTAAAATACTTAGGAATATATCTACCTAAAGAAACAAAAGACCTATATATAGAAAATTATAAAACACTGGTGAAAGAAATCAAAGAGGACACTAATAAATGGAGAAATATACCATGTTCATGGATTGGAAGAATCAATATAGTGAAAATGAGTATACTACCCAAAGCAATCTATAGATTCAGTGCATCCCTATCAAGCTACCAATGATATTTTTCACAAAGCTAGAACAAATAATTTCACAATTTGTATAGAAATACAAAAAACCTCAAATAGCCAAAGCAATCTTGAGAGAGAAGAATGAAACTGGAGGAATCAACCTGCCTGACTTCAGGCTATACTACAAAGCCACAGTCATCAGTACAGTACTGGCACAAAGACAGAAATATCGATCAATGGAACAAAATAAAAAGCCCAGAGATTAGTCCATGCACCTATGGACACCTTATCTTTGACAAAAGAGGCAAGAATATACAATGGAGAAAATCTCTTTAACAAGTGGTGCCGGGAAAACTGGTCAACACTTGTAAAAGAATGAAACTAGAACACTGTCTAACACCATACACAAAAACAAACTCAAAATAGATTAAAGATCTAAATGTAAGACCAGAAACTATCAAACTCCTAGAGGAGAACATAGGCAAAACACTCTCCGACATAAATCGTAGCAGAGTCCTCTATGACCCACCTCCCAGAATATTGGAAAGAAAAGCAAAAGAAAACAAATGGGACCTAATTAAAATCAAAGCTTCTGCACAGCAAAGGAAACTATAAAAAAGGTGAAAAGACAGCCTTCAGAATGAGAGAAAATAATAGCAAATGAAGCAACTGACAAAGAATTGATCTCAAAAATATACAAGCAACTCCTGCAGCTCAATTCCAGAAAAATAAATGACCCAATCAAAAAAAATGGGCCAAAGAACTAAACAGACATTTCTCCAAAGAAGACATACAGATGGCTACAAACACATGAAAAGATGCTCAACATCGCTCATTATCAGAGAAATGCAAATCAAAACCACAATGAGGTACCGTTTCACACCAGTCAGGATGGCTGCGATCCAAAAGTCTACAAGCAAGAAGTGCTGGAGAGGGTGTGGAGAAAAGAGAACCCTCTTACACTGTTGGTGGGAATGCAAACTAGTACTAGTCACTATGGAGAACAGTGTGGAGATTCCTTAAAAACCTGGAAACAGAACTGCCATACGACCAGCAATCCCACTGCTGGGCATACACACCGAGGAAACCAGAACTGAAAGAGACGCGTGTACCCCAATGTTCATCACAGCACTGTTTACAATAGCCAGGACATGGAAGGAACTTAGATGTCTATCAGCAGATGAATGGATAAGAAAACTGCGGTACCTATACACAATGGAGTATTACTCAGCCATTAAAAAGCATACATTTGAATCAGTTCTACTGAGGTGGATGAAACTGGAGCCTAGTATACAGAGTGAGGTAAGCCAGAAAGAAAAAACACCAATACAGTATACTAACTCATATATATGGAATTTAGAAAGATAGTAATGACAACCCCGTATGTGAGACAGCTAAAGAGAATCAGATGTATAGAACAGTCTTTTGGACTCTGTGGGAGAGGGCGAGGGTGGGATGATTTGGGAGAATGGCATTGAAACATGTATAATATCATATGTGATATGAATCGCCAGTCCAGGTTTGATGCATGATACAGGATGCTCGGGGCTGGTGCACTGGGATGACCCAGAGGGATGATATGGGGAGGGAGGTGAGAGGGGAGTTCAGGATGGGCATCATGTATACACCTGTGGCAGATTCATGTCAATGTATAGTGAAACCAATACAATATTGTAATTAGTCTCCAATCAAAATAAATTTATATTAAAATAAAAATAAATAAAAATGTGACACAGGTGAAATTTCCAATGTCATAATAAAGACTGATTATGTAGAAACAAGGTAGACACAAACCCCTCTGACTAGTATAGCAGAGCATATCTTGATTTTCATTAACAGAGCAACAGTCAACATGTTAGAAGCAGGGAAAGCTTTTTGTAACTTTGTCATGAAAGTCTATATTTTTTAACTCAGTTATTAAAGCCTATATTTTGAGCAAATGCTTAAATCTAGGTTAAGATCTTTCTAAAGCAAGAAGTAGTTGTTTCCACACCAATAGTGTGGGGCAACTGCAACATGTGACTCAAAATAGAAATGAAGCTGGGCAAAGTCAGAAACATGGCAAGCCCAGATTTACTACAAAGGTAATTTGCAAGCTGATGTAGAAGCCCTAGCCTAGAAATTGTTTTCAAACTCCTGAAAAATCTCACATTCACAGTCTGCCACAAAGCTGGAAAGTGCAATAGGCTAAACATATCCTGGCCTCTAATGAGGTGATAGATGTCATAGAGGGATCATTTCAGAAACCTTTTTACAAAGGAGAAACCAGAGGCTACCAAGATACATTCTATTCTCTAGAACATCTAGTATGTATTAGCAGCTTCTCGTTCACTTCTGCTTTATTGACTACACCAAAGCCTTTGACTGTGTGGATCACAACAAACTGTGGAAAATTCTTTAAGAGATGGGAAGATACCAGACCACTTTACCTACCTCCTGAGAAATCTGTATGCAGGTCAAGAAGCAACAATTAGAACCAGACATGGAACAACAGACTGGTTCCAAATTGGGAAAGGAGAACTTCAAGACTATATATTGTCACTGTGCTTATTTAACTTACATGCAGAGTCTATCATGTGCAATGCTGGGCTTGATGAATTAGAAACTGGAGCCAAGAAAGAAGGAAGAAATGAATCAGGAAGAAATGTCAATAACTCATATATGCAGATGACTCCACCCTTACGGCAGAAAGTGAAGAGGAACTGAAAAGACTCTTGATGAAAGTGAAAGAGGAGAGTGAAAAAGCTGGCTTAAAACTCAGCTTTCAATAAACTAAGATCATGAGACCATTATAGTGGGGGAGTCACCCAGTAATTAAAAGAATAATTAAAACTGTGATGAGTACAAAATATGAAGTGGACATGATGCTATGAAAACATATAAAAGAGAAACTCATCAAGTCTAAAGTTAATAATAGCTCCCACATCAGTCTCTTTCACCCTACAATTCCATTTCCCCTAATATCAGGTTGTGGTGAAAAGTTTTAATTCAGTTGTATGGACATAGTAGCCAAGGAGTCTTTTTTTAAATTGAATTAATTAACTTATTCCCTTTTGACTGTGCTGGGTCTCCTTTGCTGTGTGGGGACTTTCTTTTTTGCAGAGCACAGGCTTTGGGGTGTGCAGCCTCACAGTTGCAGTGTATGGGCTCTAGGCGTGTGGGCTCAATAGTTTACACAAGGGCTTAGTTGCCCTAAGGCATATGAAATCTACCTGAGGTAGGAGCCAAACCCGTGTCCCCTGCACTGGCAGGCAGATTCTAAACCTCTGGGCTACCCGGAAAGTACGACAAGGAGCCTTAACTGCAGTCATGATCCAAGATAACAGAGATCCATGAAGTAAAGAGTAGGAGGCTAAAATCAGGGTAATTTCACTCAGAAGTGTGGAGGAATATGTTGCTGATTTCTGCAAGGTCCTTTTGTGGTAGGAGGTCTAAAGCTATAACCAGCTGTGAGTAATACTCAATCCTCTAATGAGGTGAGAGGGCTTCCTTCATAGCTCAGTAGGTCAAGAATCTACCTGCAAAGCAGGAGACCCAGGTTCGATTCCTGGATTGGGAAGATCCCCTGGAGAAAGAAATGGCAACCCACTCCAGTATTCTTGGCTGGAGAATCCTATGGACAGAGGAGCCTAGCAGGCTACAGTCCCTGGGATCGCAAGAGTCAGATAAAATTTAGGGACTAAACCACCACCACAATGAGGCGAGAGATCTGAGTATCCAGTAGTATTGGTACCTGAAAACACAGCACAGATCAGGGAACTGAGCAGAAGACAGGCATTTAGTCTCAGGAGTTCAACATCTTCACAAGGAAACTATGGATAGAAAGTCAAACTAAGGCTGAGCTTGAAGCCTGTGGGCTACTACCAACTAGCACACATGCTCTTCTCAACTCTGAGGAATCCTTCAGCTTCCTGCCTAATTTCTTCAACTTTTACCTCCACTGAACCACCTATATAATTCTCAACCAATCCTGACTTGAAGCAGGAAAGGTTTAATCTATGTGGGCTATTTTCACCAGCCTTTGAAATTCTATTTGAAAAATGACTGCTTCCTTTTAGACCTTAAAGGGAAACTGGTTCTTCCAGTGTAATATCCTACCTTCCAAGGAATAAGAACAATTCTCTAGAGGACATTAAATGGCACTATCTCACAGATAACTTAAAAATGCCCTCAATGACCAATCCTGAACTACTACTGTCCAAGGACTCACACATAGTTGACCTTTCCTTAGTTTACCTACTCAGGATAACAAGAACAAGGCTTGTTAAGGTGGTACCAAAATCAACTCCAGTTTCCCTTTACCAAAGTGCTCATCACACTTTCTCTATAAATAACAGGATGTATGGGTGTCTGATACCTGATAATTAATGAGATGGGCCTGCAGACCAGAGTTCCTCACCTCACCATGAACCTTATCATATATGATTAAACAAAACTGTGAAGTGATAGAAGAAAAGGGAAAATACAAGATAAAAGTTCCTACAGTCTTAGAAGGGGGTGAAGTTACTTCCAGGTGAAGTGATTAGGGAGTGCTTCAAAGTCAGACAGAGGTCAGACAGAGAAAGACAAATAAATGATATCATTTACATGTGGAATTTAAAGTGGTACAAATAAGCTGATTTTCAAAACAAAAATAGAGTCAAGATGTAGAAAACAAGCTTATGGTAACACGGGGGAGAGTAGGGAGGGATAAATTGGGAGGTTGAGATTGACATATACACACTACTATATATAAAATAGGTAACTAACAAGAGCCTGCTGTACAGCACTGGGAACTCTACTCAGTACTCTGTAATGACCCCTATGGGTATTGTAAAGCAAAACAAACTAAAAAATAAAAATTAATTAAAAAAAAAAAAAAGAGAGTGGGCATATGTATATGAATAAACTGATTCACTTTGCGGTATGGGAGAAACTGACACAACATTGTAAATCAGCTATACGCTAATAAAATTAAGGAAAACAAAACAAACAAAAACAAACTGGATGTGTAAATGAATGAAGCGTAAAAGATTGGTAGTGCAGAGGCCATGGAGTTGTACTGTTCAGAGCTCCCTTCAAGAGAACTCACTACAAAAATTCCTCCCGTTTCCAGCCTCAAGGCCTTTTATCTTTGAATCCACTATAACACATATCTGAGCCATGACTGTCAACCAATGAGTGAAAGTAATGGAGTTACTAGAGAGAAGGGCTATTTCTTTCCAATACCAGACTCTTCTAATAAGGAATCTTTGCTCACAAATCCCCATTGACCTGGTTCTCAGACGTGAGGATATTTACACCTCATCTGTCTTCCTTCCTTCTTTCTTTCACAGGGACAAGACCTACATCATAGTGTGAAGACTTTCCCCACTTCCTCCTGCTTACACTTACCTCTGTCCTTCAAGTGTTCCTGTGAGGAGATTTATTACACCAATAAATCTCTTGTGCACCTAATTCAGTCTTGGAGTCTGCCCCATAAAGGATCTGATACAGTCAAGTTCTTTGAGTGATTGACTTGGTTAATGGATAGATTAATCAACATGCTCACAGCTTTGCTCAATTTGATGAAAATATTCACACTCAAGCATCAGTCACAGGTGGGATTCCCTTGGTTTCTGAAGATCGAGGCTGAAAAACAACTAGAAAGTGCAAAGCAGAAAAAAGACAGCAACATCAAAATCATCTTTTGTTCTGTCTGAGATGTGGCCCTTGAGACCTTGAAACTGCTTCCTCAATTCCATCTAAATAAGAAGCAGAATTCTATATCATTTCTCTATGGACAGCTAATGTCCTTAGAATTTTTTTTGTTCCTTTCTCACCTACTGGATGTCAGAAGACATTATCTTGACCAAGCATCAACTTGTTCATTCATTTGTTCATTCATTCATTCATCCAACAATCCTCAGTGAGGGCTCGTATAAGAGACTGTTTAAATGTGTTTCATTAGAGTTCAACTGCTCAGTCGTGTCCGACTCCTTGCGACCCCATGAATCGCAGCATGCCAGGCCTCCCTGTCTATCATCACCAACTCCCGGAGTTCACTCAGGCTCACGTCCAACGAGTCAGTGATGCCGTCCAGCCATCTTATCCTCGGTCGTCCCCTTCTCCTCCTGTTCCCAATCCCTGCCAGCATCAGAGTCTTTTCCAATGAGTCAACTCTTCGCATGCAGTGGCCAAAGTCTGGAGTTTCAGCTTCAGTGTCATTCCCTCCAAAGAAATCCCAGGGCTGATCTCCTTCAGAATGGACTGGTTGGATCTCCTTGCTGTCCAAGGGACTCTCAAGAGTCTTCTCCAACACCACAGTTCAAAAGCATCAATTCTTCAGCACTCAGCTTTCTTCACAGTCCACCTCCCACATCCATACATGACCACAGGAAAAACCATAGCCTTGACTGCTGCTGCTGCTGCTAAGTCGCTTCAGTCGTGTCCGACTCTGTGCGACCCCATTGACGGCAGCCCACAAGGCTCCCCCGTCCCTGGGATTCTCCAGGCAAGAACACTGGAGTGGGTCGCCATTTCCTTCTCCAATGCATGAAAGTGAAAAGTGAAAGTGAAGTCGCTCAGTCGTCTGACTCTAGCGACCCCATGGACTGCAGCCTACCAGGCTCCTCCGTAGCCTTGACTAGACGGACCTTTGTTGGCAAAGTAATGTCTCTGCTTTTGGATATGCTATCTAGGTTGGTTATAACTTTTCTTCCAAGGAGGAAGTGTCTTTTAATTTCATGACTGCAGTCACCGTCTGCAGTGATTTTGGAGCCCCCAAAAATAAAATCTGACACTGTTTCCACTGTTTCCCCATATATTTCTCATGAAGTGATGGGACAAGATGCCATGATCTTCATTTTCTGAATGCTGAGCTTTAAGCCAACTTTTTCACTCTCCTCTTTCACTTTCAACAAGAGGCTTTTTAGTTCCTCTTCACTTTCTGCCATAAAGGTGGTGTCATCTGCATATCTGAGGTTATTAAATGTGGTAAATAGCAGCAAATAGTCTTTGGAACTCATTTGCCTATGTTCAAATATGAATCCCACCACTTACATCAATAAAACTTAATTTCTCTGTGACTCAGTTTCATCACCTGTAAAAAAATAAAATAAAATAAAATACTTGTCCTATAAAGCTATTATGAGAATATAGGCATAATACATACACACCTCTATCTATCTAGTAGAATATGCTACATAGTAAGTATTCACAAAAGCATTATTAGTTTTTCTATGTGCCATCACCTGTACTAGGATTTGGAGATACAAGTTAATAAATGAGACATAGTTTATGCCCTGAAGTCACTTACATTTTTATGGAAGAGACAAAAATTAAAAAAATAAAATGTAAATAGAAATTAAATAATTTTACATGGCATTAAGCACTATAAAAGGGAGAGGACTGCTGAGCTAATATGATGCTATATAGGACTGCTGAGCTAATATGATGCTATTTAATGTTATAGGAAGGGACAGCCTCTCCAGGGGAAAACATTTCAGGAAGACACAAAAGCACATGCAAACCCCTTTTACAGGAAGGAACTTAGGGTGTTGGATTTTTTTTTTTTAATTAGCAACATGTCTTGATGAGTAGATTCTGCTAGGACTCTGTGCTCACACACACACTCTAGCCTGGCTCCTCTGAGCCAGCAGCATTCTGCTCTGGCTCCCTGCTGGGCTTTGATACTTTGAACCCCCCTTGACCTTTACATGCTGCAGCCCCAGCTTCACCCCCGTCCTACCCCCAGACATTTTTGCAGCGATCGCCCTTATCATGTCCTATTCAAGAGTCAACTGCTACTCTCTGTTTATCCAATTCATGACTCCGAGAAGAATTCAACTTAGAAGGTAAGACTGTAGTTCCCAAAGATCCCAGCATCACTTGACCTTGGCATAGCTACTTACTGCCCTGAGCTTCAGATTACTCATCTACATAGTGAGATTAAGGCTCCCCTGGTGGCTCAGTGGTAAAGAATCTGCCTGCAATGAGGGAGACATAGGAGACAGAGGCTCGATCCCTGGGTTGGGAAGTTCCCCTGGAGGAGGGCATGGCAATTCTCTCCAGTATTCTTGCTGGGAAAATCTCATGGACAGAGGTGCCTGGTGGGCTATGGCATGACCCCCACAAGGGGTCTCAAAGAGTTGGACATGGCTGAAGCTATTGAGCACACACCCAAAGTGGGATTAAAAGTATTTTCTAATTCTTAAGACTGTTGTATGTGTTCAGTAGAATAGCATAATATAAGATTTTTAAACTAGACAACTTGTAGATGTTGGCTATCATCGTTATCATCATCAATATCATTCCATAGACTCCTGCTGTTACTTTGGGACTCTGTCTTTGAGGATGCTGCCACTGTTTCACTGTCTTACTGGGCGTGCCCTTTTCCTCCCAGGAACTGACCGACTCCCACTGACTTTCCCAGCTCAGATTTGGACCAAGGCTAGCTTTCTGGATTAGGAGAGGAAAATTCAGAGTGACATTGGGGATGATGCCTCAGTGTTCACATGCACACATTCAAGCACACCTCTCCCTTGGTGACTCCTCAGTTGCATCTGAAATGGCACATTCCCCTCATTTGAGACTCAGCCTCTGACTGTTGATAGTTGTCACTATGTTCCATCATAAATGATAGTGCTAGGGAAAGGAACTGACATTTTAAATCATCATGATCTTCAGTAAAATGGCTCTAATTTTAATGCTTTCAACTGCTGCTCCTTTTCAAGGCACAAAGCAGCCAGACTTCCTTTTTATTGAAGAGATTGCTAATGTGATGACATCCAAACCATCAGCTGCCTCCCACGCAGATATTGACAGCTGGGGTGCTTTCAGCCTTCTCCATAGTGATCATCCCCTCTCCATTCGCCTCTCTTGCAGATTAGATTGAAATGGCAGCATTTCACTCCATTTGAGACCAGGGGGTTCTGCAGATTGACAGGTATAATTATCATGTTTGCCTCCCAGCATGTGGTATCTAAGTAATAGTCTCCATATTTATCCACTGTTAATCAGGAAAGAGTTCAATCAGTTGGAGAGGGATTTTTCAAATGAGACCCTTCCTGGAGAACTCACCCAATAACGATAATCCTCATTTCTGAAATGAGGTTAGAGTTTTATAACTTAGGGAGCAGCAGTTATTGTTCAAGGACCCCAGACCTTCGTTACGGTAGTATCCAGGACCACACAGGAGACACACAAAGAGGCCCAGCTCTACTCATTCTGGGGAAATGAAGCAATGCAAGGATTTCCATTATAAAGGGACAATTAGAGTAAAATGAACCCAAGAAAATAAAATATAGTTCATCACAGTTTGGAGGTTTAGTTATTAACAGTAAAAAGTATACATCAACATACTGTTTCTTTCTTATTTGCTTTTAGCAAAGGAATGAGGACCATAGCTGTTTGGTGCTCTGATGGAATTTAAAGTAGATGCAGTCTGCCTTCCCTTTTTCCCTTTTCTAACAGGAAAATATCAGGTTTTTCCTATGAGCCGACAGTCATTTGGCTCATTAGGGGTAGCTCAGAATTTAGCCAGAGGAAAAAGCCAAGACATGAAACAGATTTGTAAATGGCTAGTGCATCTGTTGCAGTCATTTCTATTTACATTGTCACTGAATTGAAGGGATGGAGGGGGCCTTTAAAAGTATATGGTCCAACCCACGCTTCTGAGAAGGGCTGTCCTGTCTCCCTTTGGATAACTTCCATGAAAATGAGCATCCAACTGTTAGGAAAGCTAAGTGACAAGGCTGGGCAAGGGGGAGAGCCCACCTGAGTGCTGCTCCTAATAATGGTAATGGTCATGATGGAAGGGCTACAACAAAAATGATTCTTGGTGATGGGGGTCACACTCATGATGAACCACTGCTCATTCCAGACCAGGCAACCTTCAAGTCTTGACATGAATTATCTTATGAGGCACGGGGATAATCCAGAGAGATGGTGTGGGGCGGGACAGGGGAGGTGGGGGTCGGGATTGGGAGTTCATGTACACTCCTGGCTGATTCATGTCAATGTATAGCAAAACGAATACAGTATTGTAAAGCAAAATAAACTAAAAAATAAAAATTAATTGAAAAAATAAACCTTTCCATAATTCTCTGCAGCAGGTAACATTTTTCCCCCCTCAATTTAGAAATTAAGCTTAAAATCTGAAGCAAATCCCTCTAGCTTAGTCAGTGGTCAACTGATGAGCTATGATGATAGAATTACAGTTTTTTTTCTTAACTACAGAGCTGCCCTGCCTTAGATGTATTCCTCACCTTGCTTGGATCAGAAGTTCAAAGGAACACACAGGGGAATTTGGGGACTAGAGTTTCTTTCAGAAAAAGTGCCTAATAAACAGAGAGAGACCGTATGTGCTCAGGCAGAAATGAAAGCTCAACCCAGGCAGAAGTTAGAAGTGAATAAACACAGCCAGTTAATTTTGATTCTCCAATTGCTGTGTGTCTTCTGGGGAGGTTCATCAAATGGACCACTGCCTTCCTTGTCTGTTTATTTTATATTGTCTGTAAGCTCACTGAGTAGGAACAGCTCTCTTCTCTGTGGCATTCCCATAAAAGTTAAATAACACTTCTATTAAAAGACATGGGAAAAGCTCATTCCCATTTTCTTTGGAGACCTATTTGCCACTCTCTGGACCTTAGTGTGACTGTCTTAAAAGAGAATACTTTTATTGCCCCATCAGTTATGGCAAGTCTGTTCCAGTGAGCTGGATTTTTTTTTTTTTCCTAAATGAGAAAAATGGGTATCCTGAATCACACCAAATGGTTCAAGCATACCAGGGAAGGGGAAAAGTGAAAGTGGGTGTTTTAAAAACAATCATCCATTGTATGTCAGGCATTATACTCAGTACCCACATTACAAAGGTCAGCATTACTGACATTGCAAAGATCTATGTAGTCCAAGCTATGGTTTTCCCTGTAGTCATGTACAGATGTGAGAACTGGACCATAAAGAAGGCTGAGTACCAAAGAACGGATGCTTTTGAACTGTGGTGCTGGAGAAGAGTCTTGAGAGTCCCTTGGACTGTAAGGAGATCAGACTAGTCAATCCTGAGGAAATAAACCCTGAATATTCTTTGGAAGGATTGTTGCTGAAGCAGAATTTCCAGTTCTTTGACCACCTGATGCAAACAGCTGACTCACTGGAAAAGACTCTAATGTTGGGAAAGATTGAAGGCAGAAGGAGAAGGGGGCAGCAGAGGATGAGATGGTTATATAGCATCACATACCCGTTGGCCATGAACTTAATCAAACTCCAGGAGATAGTGGAGGACAGAGGAGCCTGGCAAGCTACAGTTCACGAGTAGCAGAGTCAGACATGACTTAGCGACCGAACAACAATAAATAGTTAAGTACCCACATTACCTCACTGGATGCACACAGAAATCTGTGGGCATTGTCATGTCCACTTCAGATGAAGAAACTGAAGTTCATGAGTGTGTGTACTAGGTCAAGGTCATGGGGTCAGTCTGCATCAGAGTCAGGGCACTCATGAGTCTCCCTTCAGGGCTACCTACAGGTACTCCAGGGGAATGACATTTGTATGCAAAGGTGAACAGGGAAGCCCTCCTTGAGGAGGAAAAAACCTGAGCTAGACCTGAAGGATGGGGAGAAGCTGGGAAAGGAGCACTCTGAGGAGATAGAACAACTGCAAAGGCTCCAAATGGAAGGAACCAGTACTTTCCACGGAAAGCCAAGATGTCATGTTGGCTTGAGCACGATGTCTGAATAAGCAGTAGAAATTCCAATCCATGAGTGGAGCTTCAAGCCCCACATAAACCACTCTATTGCCCAGAAGCTTTTATCTGGTTGGATGCTGCAGAGTCTCCCAAGTAAGTCTAAGACATAGAACTTGCCCATTGATTTGTATTCTGGAGACTTTTACAAGAGTGATATCCACAGCACGGTGGCTGGCAGAATACAGAGAGGGAATGTGGGAAGTGTACATTTTAAACTTGGAAGAACAGAAAGCAAGTGTCAAGAACTTAAAAAAAAAAAAATCCTGGAGATGCTAAAGGGGAACATGGGGTCAAGGAAGGGTTTGTGAAAGCAGAAACAAGCATGTGCATGCTGATGGGATTGATCCATGAGAGAGAAGCAGAGTCTTGATACAGGAGAGAGAAATTGATTACATCCAGAAGCATTCATGCATAACTGGATTCTTAATCTTTGGCTAGAAGGGATTTATGAAAGAGGAGGAACTGAGGATATGCGTTTCACCCTGTTTATCATTGTTTCCAACGTGTCCATCTCTCACTTCTGTGAAGACAAACGCGATTGATATATAATATAAATGCTGCTTCTGTTTTTGGTGGTTTTATTCTTTCCCCAAAACTCACTGATTGATTCTCTCCTCTGATAATTAAATGATATAATCAGCAAGTTAACTTATTATCTCATTCTCTCAGCAAAGGTGTTGACCAGCTTCTTTATGACAGATATTGTAACAAATTAAGTGGTAGAAATATGGAGGATACAAGCACAGATGCCTGTTCCCAAGGAGGAGGTCTTGACCTCCTAGAATAAGATGCAATATTCTACAGCATGCATCACAGTCCTTTGCTCAATCAAGTTAACTTTTCTGCTGTATCTGTGGGATTGGAAAGAGATTGCTACGTAAATCAATGTCAGAGATTCAAACACTTTTAGAGCTTTTCCCCTTTATCTCCTTTTCCTTTCTTTTGGTCTTTTCTTTCCTTGAATGCTCATTTATACATGTTCAATTATACATGTATGTGTACAGGCCTGTGTGCATGCTCAGTCACTTTCATCGTATCCAACTCTTTACAACCCTATGGACCATAGCCCACCAGGCTCCTCTGTCCATGGGATTCTCCAGGCAAGAATGCTGGAGTGGGGTGCCATGCCCTGCTCCAGGGGATCTTTCCAACCCAGGGATCTAACATGCATCTGTCTGTCTCTCCCGCATGGCAGGCAAGTTCTTTACTCACTGAGCCACCTGGGAAACCCATATGTGTATATGTATATATTAAATTAAATATGAAGTGAATATATAATACATCTGATGAAGGACTTTATCTAGATTATAAGCTTTTACAAATCAATCCAAGACCAATTTCACAATGAAAAATTGAGCATAGGATTTGCACAGACATTTCACAAAGGAAGATGTAGAAACGACCGATGAACACATAATAAGAAAGGTGCTCAGAATCATTAGCCATCAAGGAAATACAACTTATAACCAAAAAGAGATATGGTACACATGCTATAGAATAGCTCAAATTAGAAACACAGACAAAAATGGAAGTGAGGATGTGTACCAGCTGAAATGTGCATACATTACCAGGAGTAAGGAGTAGATGTAGAAAATGCTAGCAACCAATTGGAACAATATCTGGCAGTTGAACACTTATCTATGTAAAGACACAGAGATTTCCACATCTGGATATTTATCCAGAAGAAATGAAGAGTTATCACCACATGAACGTTTTTTAAAGAATGTTTAAATTTATTCATTATAGCCACAATTAAAATGTCCACTGACACTTCAATCAATAAGCAAGCTGTGATATAGGAATATTATAGCAAGCTGTGATATAAGAATATTATTCCTTAATAAGCTGAAACAAACTCCTGATACATATATTATGGGTGAATCTCAAAAATATCTTTCTATTTGAAAGAATCCAAATACAAATGAAAACATACTGTGTAATTCCACTTATATGGAGGCAAAACTAATCTTTGATGATGGAAAAGTGTTCTCTTGTGAACTTGGGGACTGGTTGGAGTGGGCACAAGAGACATTTCTGATGGAACATTGTCTTAATTCTGATTGAGTTGGGCTTTCCTGGTGGCTCAGCTGGTAAAGAATCTGCATGCAATGTGGGAGACCTGGGTTCGATCCCTGGGTTGGGAAGATCCCCTGGAGAAGGGAACATCTACCCACTCCAGTATTCTGGCCTGGAGAATTCCATGGACTACAGTTGCAAAGAGTAGGACACGACTGAGCAACTTTCATTTTCACTTTCTTTCTGATTGGGTTACTAACTCATCAGTTGTACTCTTAGTGCGATAGGCTTAATTTCAAGAAGGCCCTTGCTCTTCATCTATGTTGTCATTCCTATGATTTTAAGCCAAAGAGGAGATTATTTAGGGGGGCTAAATAGGGCTTCCCTGGTGGCTCAGTGGTAAAGAATCTGACTGCCAGTGCAGGAGATGATAGTTTGATCCCTGGGTTGGGAAGATCCCCTGGAGAAGCAAATGGTAACCCACTCCAGTATTCTTGCCTGGGAGATCCCATGGACAGAGGAGCCTGGTGGGCCACAGTCCATGGGGTTGCAAAGAGTCAGACATGATTTGGTGACTAAATAATAACAACAATATAGTCACATGAACCCATTAAAGCAGGGAGCTTTTTCCTCTTGGTTATAGTATGAGAAATCAGAGAGCTTTCTGAAGCATGAGAAAGATTCAAGGCAGCTTTGCTGGTTTGAAGATAAAAGCCAGGTGACAGAGAATGAGAGGCCCTCTAGAATTTGTTAGCTGGCTGACAGCCGGCAATGGTATCAGGACCTCGGCCCTACAATTGCAAGGACTGCATCCTTCCAAGGGAAGTGGATCCCTCCTGAGTTCCCCAGTAAGAGCCCTGCCTGGCTGACTTTCTGATTTCTGCTTCATGAGACTGTAAAAGAGAACCAGTTTGACCTCAACCAGACCTCTGATGAACTGTAAGATAATAAATGGGTACTCTGCTTTATTTTTATTTAATTTACTTTACTGCAAGATTGAAGTATAGTTGATTTATAACATCCCAGATGTACAGCAGAGTGATTCAGTTTTATATATATATAAACACATATATTTTACATATATATATATACACAAATGTAAAATATACATTTTATTATATATGTTGCACAATAAAATACATATAGATAAATAATATATATAGAATATGTATATTCTTTTTCAGTTTCTTTTCAACTATAAGTTATTGAGTATAGTTCTTTATGCAATATAATAGGTCTTTGTTGTTCTATTTTATATGTAGTGTCTGTGTGCTCAGTCACTCAGTCTTGACTCTTTGCAACCCTATGGATTATAGCCCTTGAAGTTCCTCTATCCATGGGATTCTCCAGGTAAGAATACTCCAGGGGGTCTTCCCAACTCAGGGACTGAACCTACCCTTCCCGAGTCTCCTGCATTGGCAGGCAGGTTATTTACCACTAAGCTACTTGGGAAGCCCTATTTGTAGTTGTATCTACTAATTTCAAATTCCTAGTTTATCTCTTCTTTTTCTTCTTCCTATGTCTATGAATTTATTTCTGTTTTATAAGTAAGCTCATTTATATTGGTTTTTTTTTTTTTTTGGTTAGTTTTTTAGATTTCGCATGTTCAGATCAGTTCAGTCCAGTCACTCAGTCGTTCCGACTCTTTGCAACCCCATGAACCACAGCACACCAGGCCTCCCTGTCTATCACCAACTCCTGGAGTCTACCCAAAGCTATGTCCATCCAGTCAGTGATGCCATCCAACCATCTCATCCTCTGTTGTACCCTTCTTCTCCTGCCCTCAATCTTTCCCAGCATCAGGGTCTCTTCAAACGAGTCAGCTCTTTGCATCAGGTGACCAAAGTATTGGAGTTTCAGCTTCAACATCAGCCCTTCCGATGAATACCTAGAACTGATCTCCTTTAAGATGGACTGGTTGGATCTCCTTGCAGTCTAAGGGACTCTCAAGAGTCTTCTACAACACCACAGTTCAAAAGCATCAATTCTTAGGTGCTCAGCTTTCTTTATAGTCAAACTCTCATATCCATACATGACCACTGGTTAAACCATAGCCTTGACTAGATGGACCTTTGTTGGCAAAGTAATTTCTCTGCTTTTTAATATGCTTTCTAGGTTGGTCATAACTTTTCTTCCAAGGAGTAAGCATCTTTTGACTTCATGGCTGCAGTCACCATCTGCAGTGATTTTGGAGCCAAGAAAAATAAAGTCTGACACTGTTTCCACTATTTTCCCATCTATTTGCCATGAAGTGATGGGACCAGATGCCATGATCTTCATTTTCTGAATGTTGAGCATTAAGCCAACTTTTTCACTTTCCTCTTTCAGTTTCATCTAGAGGCTCTTTAGTTCTTCACTTTTTGCCATAAGGGTGGTGTCATCTGCATATCTGAGGTTATTGATATTTCTCCAGACAATCTTGATTCCAGCTTGTGCTTCATCCAGCCCAGCATTTCTCATATGTACTCTGCATATAAGTTAAATAAGCAGGGTGACAATATACAGCCTTGATGTACTCCTTTTCCTATTTGGAACCAGTCTGTTGTTCCATGTCCAGTTCTAACTGTTGCTTCCTGACCTGCATACAGATTTCTCAAGAGGCAGGTCAGGTGGTCTGGTATTCCCATCTCTTTCAGAATTTTCCACATTATTGTGATCCACACAGTCAAAGGCTTTGGCATAGTCAATAAAGCAGAAATAGATGTTTTTCTGGAACTCCTTTGCTTTTTCCATGATCCAATAGATGTTGGCAATTTGATCTCTGGTTCCTCTGCCTTTTTGAAAACCAGCTTGAACATTTGGAAGTTCACGGTTCACGTATTGATGAAGACTGGCTTGGAGAATTTTGAGCATTACTTTACTAGCATGTGAGATGAGTGCAATTGTGTGGTAGTTTGAGCATTCTTTGGCATTGCCTTTCTTTGGGATTGGAATAAAAACTGCCACCTGGGAAGCCCATGCTTATTACATTCTTACCCTATTCTGAGCCATCATTGTGTCTTATCTGGCCAGTGGAATAGTTCCCCAATGCTTTCTGCTCTTTCTTTTGACCTTTGCCCTCATCCCCGACAGCCTTTGGTTTACAATATTGTCAGATTAGCTAATTTTTTCTCCTCTTTTAAAACCTTCCTATATCTCAACTATGCTGAAAATAAAGACTTTGCAATAGATTTTAGCGTAAATTTGGCAGTATCTAGAGATACTGATGCTATGGTTGTTTTTGGTTGTTATGGCTTAGGAGTAGAAACACCACTGGCATCTGATGGATAGGGACCAGGGATGCTGCTAAACATTCTACAATGCACAGGCTATGATCCCAGATCAAAGAATAATTCAGATCATTAAATCAGTGGGGTTGAGGTGAGAACCCCTGTTCTATGTTGAGTATAGCAACACATTCAAAGCTAAGAACATCAGGCCCTAGTATTTAAGAGTTCCTGGGCTTCCTTAAAAGTGCCATGGGGACACAGCATCTACTAGGCAGGAACATAAACCAGGTCTCACTCTAGCATGGAGGAGGGAGCTCTCTCTAGGCTGGAGAACTTTGCTCTGATCTGAGACTGAAATCATGAGATCCAGCAAGTGGTGAATTGAAGTGTGATGAGTAAATAGAACAAACATCACAAACATCATAAATGAAGGGCTGTTGCTTCTCTGACCTTAGAAAGACCTGCTTTTCTCCTGCTTCCTGTGGTTCATGATCACCACTTAGATTAATTTAATGTCCCCATCCTTGCTGAAACAGTAAAGACTAACATGGCAAAACCTTTATATGATAATCAATTTTAGTAACATCCTGCATCATAAAATAATACAGTGTTAGTCACTTAATCAAGCTTCTCTGGTAGCTCAGCTGCTAAAGACTCCACCTGCAATGTGGGAGACCTGGGTTTGATCCCTGGGTTGGGAAATCTCCTGGAAGAGGGCATGGTAATCCACTCAAGTATTCTTGCCTGGAGAATCCTCATGGATAGAGGATCCTGGCAGGCTACAGTCCATGGGGTCTCAAAGAGTTGGACATGACTGAGCAACTAAGCACAGTCACTCAGTCATGTTAGACTCTTTGTGACCCCATGGACTATAACCTTAATATAAAGAAAGGTTGGAACATATTTTTAAATTAAAAAAAAAAAAAAGCTATGGACACCAAGGGGGGAAAGGAGGAGGGGTGGGATGAATCGAGAGACTGGGATTGACATATATATATACTATTGATCATATGTGTGAAATAGATAACTAATGAGAATCAACTATACACCACGGGAAACTCTACTCAATGCTCTGTAGTGACATAAATAGGAAGGAAATCCAAAATGGAGGGCCCATATGTTGACTTATAGCTGATTCATTTTTTTGTGCAGTAGAAACTAATACAATATTGTAAAGCAACTACACTGTAATAAAAAATTAATAAATCTAAAAGAAAAAAGGAAAAGAAAGAAAAAGAAGTTAAAATTTCACTACTTAGAAATAACCACTGGTAATACTTTGGTGTGTGTATGTGTACGCATGCACAGGTGATATTTTATCACGAACTTTCTCCCATGTCATTAAATTTTGAAAACCGTTGTTTAATATTCTATCATATTACAATGTGTATATGCTAAGTCCCTTTAGTCATGTCTGACTCTTTGCAACCTTATGGACTGTAGCCCACCACACTCCTCTGTCCATGGGATTCTCCAAGCAAGAATATTGGAGTGGGTTCTGTTTCCTCCTCCAGGGGATCTTTCAAGGCATCAAACCCACATCTCTGTGTCTTCTGCATTGGCAGGTGGGTTCTTTACCACTAGCGCCACCTGGGCAATATGTTGACATTAAGATTCTTCCTAGTTTTCATCATTGAGATTGATAACATCCACTTCACTGATTGGTTCAGACTAAAAGGAGACATCATTTATTCAATAAGCATTAATGAGATATTTTCTATGTCCAAACACGGTACAAAGTGCTGTGTATAAGAGATGAATAATAAAGGATTTCTCTATTCAAGATGAATTACATAGAAGTAATGAGTGTCGTGAGGGCAGAGAGCAGATGAGAAGTTGGTACCAGCTTCTGAGGAAGCTCCTGGAAGTCACCTGTTTTGGTATCAAGCATAGCAATCTAACCTGTTCGCAAAGTCCTCCCTGTTCTCAATGTCCTCCCTCTAACCCAGAAACTTCTCACTTTCACTGAGCCCCACTCCTCTGCCTACCCAAAGGGTATATTGACCTCTAAATTCCTGCATTGAAAACTACCCTACATGGGTTTTGTACAGCCTTCTAAGGCTTCCATAATAAATACCATAAACTGAGTGGCTTAATTGTTAGCCACTCAGTCGTGTCCAACTTTTTTCGAAACCATGAGCCATAGCCTGCCAAGGCTCCTCTGTCCGTGGGATTCTCCAGGCAAGACTACTGGAGTGGGCAGCCATTCCCTTCTCTAGGGGATCTTCCCCACCCAGGGATCAAACCCGGGGCTGCTGCATTGGCAGGTGTATTCTTTACTCCTGAGTCACCTACAGATTCAGTCCATAGTAGGTTACCTGGAGTGTATTTCTTTTGTGATCAGTGAAACTTTAATTGTATTATAAGCAAAAAATGTATTCATGCACAGTTTAGATAATTTGCTATCAATTTAGTATATACTTTCCCTTTATCATCTCATATAACATGAGTCATGTTATGTATTTTACATATCCCGTATTTCACTTTAATATTGATTTGTGTGTTTATGCCACAGACATTTATCAATTCCTTTTCTATGCTGGTTGCCATGATGAGTGGTAGAGAGTAAGTGGTACTAAGTAACAAGTAGAGATGTGGAATCTGAGTTTACGGAGCTCAGAGCCTAATATAAATGGGAGTTCTTTTCCAAGTTCTACTATTATGCAAATGCTTCAGTGAACATTATTTACAGCTACCTTTGCCCCCAGTAGTCTTGCCTGGAAAATCCCATGGACAGAGGAGCCTGCGGGCTGCAGTCCATGGGGTCGCTAAGAGTCAGATACGACTGAGCATCTTCACTTTCACTTTCCACTTTCATGCATTGGAGAAGGAAATGGCAACCCACTCCAGTGTCCTTGCCTGGAGAATCTCAGGGACGGTGGAGCCTGATGGGCTGCCGTCTATAGGGTCGCACAGAGTCGGACATGACTGAAGCGACTTAGCAGCAGCAGCAGCGGCTGCACCCAACTGGTGTCTTTTTTAACAATTGTGTGGATATGTGTGTGTCTACAAACTAGCATGTACTTTCCAGCTTCCTTCATACATTGATCCTTAGCACCACTATGACCGTCATTTTCTTGGGTAAGGGATTCATGACCCATTAGTCTTTAAAAGGCCCCCACTTTGAATTCAGGGTCTCACATATGATAGGCATTCTATGATGCTGCCCAAATGAATGCTAACATAAAGAGCATCTGAGGAAGATGTGGATATTCCTATCTTAGAGAGCTCTGCTTTTGTTCTGTCAGTCATATTCGTCTTTTTGGCACTCTGTGGACTATAGCCCACCAGGCTTCTCTGTCCATGGGATTCTCCAGCCAAGAATACTGGAGTGGGTTGCCATTTCCTCCTCCAGGGGACCTTCCCAGATCAGAGATTGATCTCACATCTCTTACATTGGCAGGCTGGCTCCTTATTGCTGAGCCACCTGGGAAGCCCCTCAGCAAGCTCAGGCTGCCAGAGCAAAGTCCTGCAGACCGGGTGGCCAACGCAGAGATGCATGCTCTCACAGGTACGGAGCTAGGAGTTCTCTATCGGTGGGGCAGCACGGCGGTGTTCTTCTGACAAAGGCCCTCTCGTTGGCTCGCTGTTGCCCATCTTCTCCATGTGTCCTCACCTGGCAAGGGAGAAGGAGAGAGCTGGAGAGACACACACACTCGGAAAGAGAGAGGAACTCTAGTGTCTCTCCTGAGAGCACTCATCCCAGTGGATCAGGACCTACACCTACGACTTCATTTTTCATTTTACTTCAGTAAAGGCCCTAACTCAGATATAATCACACTGAGAGTTCAGCCTTCAGTATGCAGATTTTGGGTGGACACACACTTTCAGTCCCCAGCCATTCCCATTTTACAGATAAAAAATCGGGACTGTGACAGTGTATCATCTGTGCTTTGTCTGCCTACCTGCTGACTCTCTCTGGTTGGGAGTGGACACCTGAAGCCTGATGGGGAGAAGGTTCTGGAGCCACACCTGTCTCAGAAGAGAGCTGTCCTGTATGAATCTGTTAGTCATGCATGTGTGTGAATATGAAGCAAGAAGTGAGAGTTATCACTGTGCTTGGCAATAAGCAACATTACCTTAATTTTGAATACTCATAACCTGCAAGGCCAGACTGACTGACTGACAGCTGGGGAATTTAGTTTATGAGAGTGTAGTTAAGAGTTTCTGTTTGAACCGGCTTCAGTGTCTTTTTTTCTGCTACAATCGTCTTAACTCCATTTTTCTAATAACGAAGATTCAGATAGTTCTTCATTCTACACTACATTTCAAAATTTTTAAAAAATTTTGCATCGGTGAAATCAGTGTTAAAGAAAGTAGAGGACCCTTAAAGATTAGCCAAGTTTATGATTTAAAGAAAAAAACAGCGAAAACATTTTGTCAGAGAAATATTATTAGAACTCTATATTTTATTTCAAAGGTAGTGAAACCTTTTTGTTGAGATATGAATAAAACTCTAAGCATTAAAAAAAAAAATGAAAAGCCGAGCTGATGAGGGCAAAGATTTCCCTTTGCCATTGCCAGGCCCCTGGAACATGTCCAAGAAACCCCAGCATTCCATGAAATGTGGTTTATAAAACACCGAGCCAGCTCACCCTCCTTCTTCAGCTGAGAGAGGCACAAATTACTCGCTGAAGGTCACAGAGCCAATTAACAGCAAGGCCAAGAACACGGCTCTGGCTTCTTGATTCCTAAAGCTGCTTCTCATACACAGGTGTTGAAATATTTTAAAATGTCATCTGTGACTTTGAGGCACCAGGCTCTTCTGGAACCATAACTGAATTATGTAGCACATGAGATTTCCTGAAATCCCAAAGAAAACAAAGGGAAATTGGAAAGGCACTGTGGGACTGACTGCAAACAATTGAAATTCTTCTCAGTTAAATATCGAGATAAAAGGCCAAGACAAGCACCATTCTGCAAAGAGGAGAAATGAAAAGTCAAGTCAGAAAGCTTTACAGATGTCGATATTCTGCCGAGAAGACTTAGTTCCAGAAGAAAAGGAAAGTTACGGTTTCTGAACACATATCTGTGTTTGGTTCCAGTAGAAATGCCCTGTCTGACTCTGGCTCAATACGGTATGGGTTTAATGAATATTTCAGAGGTCCTTACACAGCAGAAGAACTTAGAGGTCAAGAGGCCTGTCCATCACTTCATGGGGGAATCCTGTCTACAGCAACTCACATTCAGTTATGCCTTCAAATGTCATGACTCGTTGGGCGCCTCTGAAAACAAGCAAGACCATATATATAAAGAGAGAGATTTAAAAAGAAGATAAAGGAAAACGCTTTTCTGTGAAATTTTATTCACCTCCTTTAAATGTTTCAACAAGCCATGAGTGGGGTATTCATCATTTTACAGATTAGACAAATGAAGCTCAGAAAAGTGAGACAACAGGATGCATGCTGCTGCTGCTGCTGCTAAGTCGCTTCAGTCATGTCCGACCCTGTGTGACCCCATAGACAGCAGCCCACCAGGCTCCCCTGTCTCTGGGACTCTCCAGGCAAGAACACTGGAGTGGGTTGCCATTTCCTTCTCCAATGCATGAAAGTGAAAAGTGAAAGGGAAGTTGCTCAGTCGTGTCCGACTCTTCACGATCCCATGGATTGCAGCCTTCCAGGCTCCTCCATCAGTGGGATTTTCCAGGCAAGAGCATGAGGCACATCTAATTCTATCACAACTGGTATTTGAACCTAGATCTGCCTAAAGCCTTTCTGCTGTATAGTGCAGAATGCTAGTGAGCACAGGTATTCATGTTCTGCTTCCATTCCTGAGCAAACAGCTAGATGACATTATGGCATTTATGGCTAAGTAAGCAGAGGTGATTGGAGCCACACCCAGGTCTGTCCTTTAATAGCACAGGCTCCCTTCCACTCGTGTGGGAAAAAAAAAAAAAAAATCTGAGGATCTGAAGAGGATGGAGCCACAAGATGAAAGGAGATGGGTCCTTGAATGATCACAGGGAACTAAGCCCCTCCCCGAAACCACATCTCGTTCTGCCTTCCCACTGAACTCTGCTTCAGATCATTCTGTCTTTGTTTCCAGTTGTGACTGCAGAGTAAACAGCCCAGATCATATTTAGAGAAAGCCTTTTTGAGTTTCTGTACTCAAACACTGGGAGAATGTGGCCATAACCACAGCTCCAGAGCTACTCCAGCTGTGTTGTGGCACTGCCTTGCAGAGTAAAACTTTCACCAGGTTATCGAATGCACACAGGCTTCCCGGTGGCTTAGTTGGTAAAGAATCTGCCTGCAGTGCAGGAGACCCAGGTTCAACCCCTGGGTGGGGAAGATCCCCTGGAGAAAGGAATGGCTACCCACTCCAGTATTCTTGCCTGGGAAATTCCTTGGAAAAAGGAGCCTGGTGGGCTACCATTCATGGGCCACAAAGAGTTGGACACGACTTAGTGACTCAGCCACCTGATGAATGACCATGGACTAAATAAAGTACCTATCTGGAGTCCCCTCACATTTTGCTATGACAGGCAAAGAATTGTGGTGGGGGATGTGCAGAGCTACCAGACCTCCCGCTCCCATCCTAGACTGAAACCCCCATTCTCCTAAAGCAGAGGAAGTGTTGACAGCTCATAGGTTGCCTTTGTGGCTCCCTCAAGAGACTGCTCTTGGATGAAGAAATCCAACTCAAATGACTCTCCAATGCTGAGCCATAAAGGCCTCACCTCTTTATTAAAATTCAGGAAAAAATTTGTAGGGTTTTTCCAGTTTCTGGTCCCATATTTCATGCTTCCCACTCTCACCTGCTGTGGGAATGGCAGAACCATTTGTTGTCACCATTTCACATCCTAGCTTTCCCTTCTCTCAAACCTGGCACAACACCAGGAACACCCAACCCTTATTACTAAAAAAAAAAAAGATTTTAAATGATTACATATTTATAGAAGCATGCCTTTAGGATATTGAGGGATAATCTTCTCTATGAAAAGAGGGAGTTCATGACATGCTTAAAGTCAAGTAACTCCAGAGAATTTCAGAACTGCTGTAATTCCCCTTGTGATATTTAGCCCACTCATCACCACTCTGCCTGGTAATGATGTGTTTAGATTTAGCAGGGAATTGCTGCGGGCTTCCCAGGTGACATTAATGGTAAACAAACTGCTGACAGGACATAAGAGACTTGGATTTGATCCCTGGGTTGGGGAGAGCCCCTAGAAGAAGATGTGGCAACCACTTCAGTATTTTTGCCTGGGGAATCCCCTGGACCAGAGGAGCCTAGTGGGCTATGGACCATAGGGCTGCAAAGAATCAGACATTACTGAGCACACACACACACACACACACACAGAGGAATCTGCTGCCCTATCTTTCTGTGTAATTTGTGACCCTGCTATCCTTTCTTATCATCAAAATTATTCAATTGCCCTCTAAGACACTTTCTGCATCTGGTACATATTTTTGATCATTTTTGCATAATATCACAGTTTACCATTTAAATTGTGATTATCTTTTTACTCTCTTGCATTTTTGATGATCCAAGAGATGTTGGCAATTTGATCTCTGGTTCCTGTGCCTTTTCTAAAACCAGCTTGAACATCTGGAATTTCAAGGTTCATATACTGTTGAAGCCTGTCATGGCACATTTTGAGCATTATTTTGCTAGCATGTGAGATGAGTGCAATTGTGTGGTAGTTTGAACATTCTTTGGCATTGCTTTTCTTTGAGATTGGAATGAAAACTGACCTTTTCCAGTCCTGTGGCCCCTGTTGAGTTTACCAAATTTGCTGGCATATTGAGTGCAGCACTTTAATAGCATCATCTTTAGGACCTGAAATACTTCAACTGGAATTCCATCACCTTCACTAGATTTGTTCATAGTGATGCTTCCTAAGGCCCACTTGCTTCACATTCCAGGATGTCTGGCTCTAGGTGAGTGATCACACCATCATGATTATCTGGGTCATGAAGATCTTTTTTGTAGAGTTCTTCCATGTATTCTTGTCACCTCTTCTTAATATCTTCTGCTTCTTTTAGACCCACACAGGTTCTGTCCTTTATTGAGCCCATCTTTGCATGAAATGTTCCCTTGGTATCTCTAATTTTCTTGAAGAGATCTCTAGTCTTTCCCATTCTATTGTTTTCCTCTATTTCTTTGCATTGATCACTGAGGAAGGCTTTCTTATCTCTCCTTGTTATTCTTTGGAACTCTGCATTCAAATGGGTATATCTTTCCTTTTCTCCTTTGCCTTTAGCTTATCTTCTTTTCTCAGCTATTTGTAAGGCCTCTTCAGACAACCACTTTGCCTTTTTGCCTTTCTTTTTCAAAAAAGCAAGAGAGTTCCAGAAAAACATCTTCTGTTTTATTGACTATGCCAAAGGCTTTCACTGTGTAGATCACAACAAACTGTGGAAAATTCTTCAAGAAATGGGAATACCAGACTACCTTACCAGCCTCCTGAGAAATCTGTATGCAGATCAAGAAGTAACAGTTAGACCTAGACATGGAACAACAGACTGGTTCCAAACAGGGGAAAGAGTATGCCACGGCTGTATATTATCACCCTGCTTATTTAACTTATATGCAGGGTACATCACGCAAAATGCTGGACTGGATGAAGCACAAACAGGAATCAAGTTTGCTGGAAGAAATATCAATAACTTCAGATATGCAGATGATACCATCCTTTTGGCAGAAAGTGCAGAAGAACTAAAGGGCCTCTTGATGAAAGTGAAAGAGGAGAGTGAAAAAGTTGGATTAAAACTCAAAATTTAAACATCTTAAAACTAAGATCATGGTATCTGGTCCCATCACTTCATGGTAAATAGATAGGAAACAATGGAAACAGTGAGAAACTTTATTTTTCTGGTCTCCAAAATCACTGCAGATGGTGACTATAACCACAAAATTAAAAGATTCTTACTCTTGGAAGAAAAACTATGACCAACCTAGACAGCATATTAAAAAGCAGAGACATTACTTTGCCGACTAAGGTCCGTCTAGTCAAGGCTATGGTTTTTCCAGTAGTCATGTATGGATGTGAGAGTTGAACCATAAAGAAAGCTGAGCACCAAAGAACTGATGCTTTTGAAATGTGGTGTTGGAGAAGACTCTTGAGAGTCCCTTGGACTGCAAGGAGATCCAACTATTCCATCCTAAAGGAGATCAGTCCTGAATATTCATTGGAAGGGCTGATGTTGAAGCTGAAACTCCAGTACTTTGGCCACCTGATGAGAAGAACTAATTCATTGGAAAAGACCTTGATGCTGGGAAAGATTGAGGGCAGGAGGAGAAGGGGATGACCGAGGATGAGATGGTTGGATGGCATCACTGACTCAATGGACATGAGTTTGAGCAAGCTCTGGGAGTTGATGATGGACAGGGAAGCCTGGTGTGCTGCAGTCCATGGTGTTGCAAAGAGTTGGACAAGACTGAGTGACTGAACTGACAGAACTATCTTTTTATTTGTCCTTTTACACTAATTCTCTGAGGAATTCCTCAGTTCAATTCAGTTCAGTTCAGTTGCTCAGTCGTGTCCAACTGTTTGTTTCTCCATGAATCGCAGCATGCCAGGCCTCCCTGTCCATCACCAACTCCTGGAGTTCACTCAAACTCACATCTATCAAGTCCATGATGCCATCCAGCCATCTCATCCTCAGTCATCCCCTTCTCCTCCTGCCCCTGATCCCTCCCAGCATCAGGGTCTTTTCCAATGAGTCAACCCTTCACATGAGGTGGCCAAAGTACTGGAGTTTCAGCTTTAGCATCATTCCTTCCAAAGAAATCCCAGGGTTGATCTCCCTCAGAATGGACTGGTTGGATCTCCTTGCAGTCCAAGGGACTCTCAAGAGTCTTCTCCAACACCACAGTTCAAAAGCATCAATTCTTCTGCACTCAGCCTTCTTCACAGTCCAACTCTCACATCCATACATGACCACAGGAAAAACATAGCCTTGACTAGATGGACCTTAGTTGGCAAAGTAATGTCTCTGCTTTTGAATATACTATCTAGGTTGGTCATAACTTTTCTTCCAAGGAGGAAGCATCTTTTAATTTCATGGCTGCAATCACCATCTGCAGTGATTTTGGAGCCCCCAAAAATAAAGTCTGACACTGTTTCCACTGTTTCCCCATCTATTTCCCATGAAGCGATGAGACTGGATGCCATGATCTTCATTTTCTGAATGTTGAGCTTTAAGCCAACTTTTTCACTCTCGCATTGTAGACAGACGCTTTACCATCTGAGCCACCCTTATTTACCACTGTTCACTTGTCTCCTTCTGCAAAATAAACACTTCAAATGGGTCACTTTAAAAGCCCAAACCAGTCATAAGATTGGACAAAATAATATCAATTTAAAATACACTATTTATCTCAGGAAATGGGGTAAGCTTTCCAAAAGAGCTACATTTAGCTTGGAAGAGGAGTTTAGGGACGGCATTTTCCTTCTAATTTGTATTGAGTAGATCTGTTTTTCTCTGTCTCCATCAGTTCAGTTCAGTTCAGCCGTGCAGTTGTGTCCGACTCTTTGCGACCCCATGAATCGCAGTACGCCAGGCCTCCCTGTCCATCACCAACTCCTGGAATTCACTCAGACTCACGTCCATCAAGTCTGTGATGCCATCCAGCCATCTCATCCTCGGTCGTCCCTTTCTCCTCCTGCCCCCAATCCCTCCCAGCATCAGGGTCTTTTCCAATGAGTCAACTCTTCGCATAAGGTGCCCAAAGTACTGGAGCTTCAGTTTTAGCATCATTCCTTCCAAAGAAATCCCAGGGTTGATCTCCTTCAGAATGGACTGGTTGGATCTCCTTGCAGTCCAAGGGACTCTCAAGAGTCTTCTCCAACACCACAGTTCAAAAGCATCAATTCTTCTGC